>OW121722.1:11870000-12049047 GCA_933228805.2 Hipparchia semele
TATAACACAAATAACTATTTTCATATAAGCTTTTGTCACGGGCTTCCAATATTTTAGTTATGTTAATGTCCTGAAAAAGAATATTATAAACTTGGTCATCTTAGTCAATGGGACTTACTTGAAATACAGTGTAGTTTGTTAGTGAATGCAAAATGCAAATTATTAAAATTAGAATACGTTCGAAATAATTATTTTACCGTCATTGATAAACATTTCAGTGCTTGGTATGTAATTATTATAATCGAAACTATAAAACCGTTTTTGAGGTATTAAATGCATACTAATTAAGTGTGGGAAAACTATAAACATAGTATTACTTACTGGGGAAAACACTTAGCACTATCTTTTATAACTTCACGTGCACTGTAGCCTATTTATAATATATATATAATATTATAAATGCGAAAGTTGCGATTTATGTTTGTTACTCTATCACGCCGCAACGATTGAACCGATTTGGCTGGGCACAGAGATAGATTATTATAGTCTAGAGTCTAGACTCTAGAATCACGCATAGGCAACTTTTTATCCCGGAAAATAAGAGAATTCCCGCGGGAATTAAAAACCTTAATCCACGCGAACGAAGTCGTCATCTAGTATTATTATTTACGAGTAGTATAACTATGTATGTTTAGTGCATCCGATAGAATAGAATCCGAGAACTCCCAGTTGTACGACCACAGCCCTTATTACTGCACCAGGGAGGTTGTCCAAAAGATATATAGAAGCATGTTCTAGCTTTTACATATTAGGTAAGACCTGGGTAAGGCGTATAAAATTCTTCACAGAAAATGGCGCTGGTAGTTAGTGTCCATTTTATGACCACATCTTAAATGTCACTAGAATAATTATTATCATAGCAACATAGATTGGATACATCAAATGTATCAAAAAACATTAATGTAGATCTGTTGCAATACAATTTATACACAACATACCTAACACAGATTTATGTATTAGAGTTACTTACTGCGTGGTAGCTTCGTGGCTGATAAGTATAATATACCTATAAAAAAAAAAGTTTTTTTTACGTCGGACGTTTATGTTAATTTTTTTTTCTTGAAGGATAATTTGATATACATAAATTAACAAACAACGATAAAAAACTAGGCGTTTTTCCTAAAAAAATCACTTTACTCGATTGAAAAATACTGCAAGGGACATTATTTTTTTGACTATTATTTTTCTAATTCAAAATGATTATTTTCTTATGGCTATATTTTAATTTCATGTTATTGACAATAATTGTTTTTGTGATTATTACAACTCAATAACCCTGATAGTTTAAAAATATATTGCATTCATTGACATATAAAGGAGCTCATGCATAAAGTAAAATATTTTTTTTTAAAACAATATAATCTTTTCAGAAATTTTAAATATTTTTTTAATGATAAGTTTGGCCCTAGTTTCATGTCCTTTCGTTTAAACAGTTTATGATTGGGCATTGTTTAGTAGGTACTTATTCATTGAGGCGATTTTGTGTTTAAATTCGTCCTATATATTATGCAAAACAGTATAATCGATTTAAATCGTAATGTTGCATAAATTAACTACGACATTTTGCTTTACCATTACAAAAATGTCCCGCAAATAAGTCTGTAAAGGAAACGCATTTTTCAAATAGTTAGATATTGATTAACCTTTTAAAGTAAATTAAAATAAAAAAAAAACACAAGAATGCTCACAAGGTGCTCGCTTAAAATTATCTTGCCTATAAATGGAAAAATTATGTGTTGAGGCTCCCATCATCTAGTTCTTGCAATTCACGAGGGCGCGTGAACTTTACTTGTGTTACGTTGTGTACATGCACATAGCGTAAGTGTGCGTGCAGATCAGGCGCAAGCAAGCTCTCGCTCACACTTATACAGACACGACACGCACACAACCATGAGCCACACGCCCTCGGGAATTGCAAGAACTTATAATTGCGATCAAATTAAGGTACCTATTACCAACATTTAAGTAGATGCTTATAAGTTTGCTTAAGGAAATGAAAGACAGAAGAAAGATCGACGTTGTTAGCGTAATGAATGAGTCGGAATTTAATTGCACCTACTCACGTGGAAAACCTAAGTCTAGAAACAAAATGTTTATATCACGCGATGATATAATTGTTATGAGAGGTTTAGCAAAGCGGTTCAGTTACAGTAAAATGTATTCAGTACTAATATCAAACGAGCCTGAGTCCGGTTCTGTAAAGCTTGAAACACACGAAACGCGTGGCGAATGATAGAGTAATTCTAATTGAAATCGGAGTATGATGAACTGCTGAACCCTCAGTAGAAGTTTGCATTTGATAGTAGTAGAGCAGCCTCAATAGCCCAACGGTTAAAGGTGAAAGACTGAAACCTGAAAAATCATGGGTTCGAACCCCACCGGTTGCACTATTGTCGAACCCACTCTAGCAGAAATTTTTCGCTAGGAGGATATTATTAAATTCAGCTTGGCAAATATTCTTTTAAAAAAAAAAGTTATTGAGCGCCGCAATAACGTCGAAGTAAGATTCGCTCAAAAACCTTAAGTATTATTCATCATTCTGCATGTATTCATTGTGGTGTAATTTCGACGATACTGTTACATCAAAACAATATTGAAATACATAGCAGGTACCTTCTTTAGGTGTTTGCGGTAGACCTCCTGAACTTTTCTCAGTTTGGCAACGACTTTGAGGCAATCAAATTAATCTGATTGGTTTTCTCAATGGCTTTTGGTGTCCTTTTATGACATCAGTTCTAATATCTTTTATTTTGTTTACATATATTTTATAAATTGCCACGCCCATCACGCCTATGCTAAATGATGGTTACTTTCTAGCTTTACCTTCTATATTTGATGCTCTAATCCACACGTTCGGTAAGACATTCTGCTCGCCACGCCGCGTTGTGTTTGTGTCAGACTTTAAAAGCAATCGGGCTCTCGTAACGCGATATGGGTATCGTTGCGTAGTTTGGAAATCGAAAGTACTCTACATGTTGGCAGCGTGTACAATGACGCAGAAAACTTTTATTGACGGACTAGCTTTTGCCTGCTACTTCGGCTGTGAATCCTTTTCTCTTTTTTTTACCCTACCTATGTCACTCTTGAGGTCCTAAACTATACACATGCACATCCGTTGCTTTGTTCATGTCGCTGCGTTGTTGAAGTATATAAGATGAAATGAGTTTATTTGCCAAATGTGAGTAAAAATAGTAGCAGTATTACTTTCTTCGGGGACTTTTTCAATGCCTCACTCTTTTTTTTCGAATGACTTTAATCTTTTACTCTTTATCTTCCCCTCCCAAATAATAAATGAATATTATGGAAATAAATGAATTTGAATTTATAATTAAACGTATTTGATAAAAATATACCAAAATAAATTATAACTTGACTGTACATGTCCTTTGAAGGACTTATAAGATTCAAGGCATGTAAAACGCCACTAGATAACTCTGTAAATCGAATAATAGTGAATGGATACCTTGTTTTACGATGGAAGTTTGATTTATGAACAAAGCTTATCTGTGTTCGGGGCCGAATCAGGCCTTTGGATATTCCTATTACTGTTAAGTACTTCTTTTCTGATATCAACATCTTGTTCTTTCAACCATCCGGTAAATGTATACCGCTGGTAATAGGTCTTTTGTCCACATGCCTCGGTCTTACGCCGCCGGTCTCTAATCGGGCGACTTCCTGTGACTCTTCTGTGGGGTTAGTATAAGATTTGATTCGATTGATCGTATTCGTATTCGATAACATTAGCCTGAAAGTAAAATCAATTTCCACACAATAAACCTTCTTTTTTTTTTATTTTTTATTGAAGTGTTAACCTACACTTAAAGGAAATAACCTAATAGATTTATAAATACATATCAAAAATTCCGAGGCCGGCGGGATCCGAACCCACATCTCTCTGGGAATCGCGCCCGAGTGTGTTAATCCTTACACCACGGCCAAATCACACGTCAGCCACGAAATTAGTGATATGTATCTACTTTATTCAATCAGTTTTATAGCAACTGTTAGCGACATCTAGTAGCGACACATTACCTTCTTATACGATTTTGGTAAATATGTAGGTTGTCCTTTAGAAATAGTCTCGCAATCTGAGACGATTTATAGCTAATATTCCTTTTAACCGTAGCGGATTCTTCTTAAAATTTGTTCAAAGCTTTTCTCCTAGAGTGTACATATCATATAAAACAAACAAAGCAGGCGGGCAGTGAAAGTGTTCGCAACAAGTAACAACTGCATGTCTGCGCAGGCACCAGTGCCCAGATAACCGGTATGTTACCTTACCGGGTGTCGATACCTTATCAATACTTTTACCTTCTCTCTCATTAAATAGAAATTGTCAACTCTCCAGTCAAGTGTAAAAATAAAAGTCTCACCATTTCTATTGGAAAATATATCTAATATTTTAGGGCGAATATTCCAATTAATGAACAGGTAAAGTGGAAGGAAAAGTATTGCTTATGTTAAGCCTTTGAAATAAGGTGATCTATGTAAGTACTTACTTACCACTACAAAATATATCAATTGTGCCTACAAAATTTGAAGAGTTCCCTCGATTTCTCCAGGATCCCATCATCAGATGGACAATGGGATCACCTGGAAAGTATACCCTTTCAAACAAAAAAAGAATTTTCCAAATCGGTCCAGGCGTCTTCGAATAATAGGGGAACATAGATAAAAAATAAAATAAACAAAGATTCCGACGCCTTTTTTCGAAGTCGGTTAAAAAACAACGAGTCCTTATTTACGGGTAGTTCATATGTAAGTACACATTAAGTAGTCCTATGACCTAAAAACATGCATGTCGTCACTAGAATACATTAAGTACAGAACGACACGAATTTAAAGGTTAGCACCTTTCGAATGCGATATACTATAGCTAAAAACCCGACTCCAGAGGTATCTTTTTTTTAAACTATTAATTTCTGTTGTTATCATAATACAAAATCTTTTTTTCTGATTTGTTTTATATCTATTTTTGATAAGTCTTATTTCTATTATTCCAGAGGCATCTTACCCACAGTTAAAAATGCAATGCTTCTTTAACAGTACGCATTTATCAGTGAAAGTTTAGACTTTTTGTGGATTGTTAAACAAAAAGTCTTCGTCATTGCGTCCACGATTGGTTATAGGTGTACAGTATTGCCTCAGAAAACGATCTTACTATTAGTGTATAGTACCATTTGTATTGAAGCCTAGGTGTATCCCAATTCTGCATTTTTACGTGTGAGAACGCAACGTTACATTCAAGCATATCGAGATCCCAAAATCTATCGATTATTCGAATTTCAGCTTCGCAATTCTGTGAAAACTTTGAGCTGTACATAATGTTATCTACTGTCAATAATAATAAATGTCAAAAATAATATTTTCACATAGTTTTGCAGTGGTGAGCGCTGTGGTCTTATAACTGGGAGGTCTCGGGTTCGATTCCCGGCGGGGGCAATTTAGTAATTTATTATTTCTAAATTGTCTCTGGTCTGGTCTGGTGGGAGGCTTTGGCCGTGGCTAGTTACCACCCTACCGTCAAAAACGTGCCGCCAAGCGATTTAGCGTTCCGGCACGATGGCGTGTAGAAACCGATTAGGGGTATGGGTTGAATTTACACTGCTATACCCCTTCCAAGTTAGCCTGCTACCACCTTAGACTGCATCGTCACTTACCATCAGGTGAGATCGCAGTCAAGGGCTATCTTGTCATAGAATAAAAAAAATAAAAAAAAAAAAAAAAAAAAAAAAATAGTCCTCCGTTCAAGACTGTAGGTACTTAATATTCTTACTCAAAAGCAACAACAGCGCTTCGCATTCAGTAGACATCAGGTACATACCTATTATTGTATCGCCTGTCAGTCTGTTTGTCAAGTCTGTAGGCTGCGTTACTTCAGAACGATGCGTGTAATTTGTCTGTCTATTTGTTTGAAGCTTGCGTAAGTGTTGGGTTGAGTTGCGAAGTTCTGAAAAATTCAATTAAGAAACCGGGTCAATGTTGCAAAAACTACAGTACTATTATACAGGTACCTATAACTATAAAGAGATGAATTTGGTTCCATAGCACGTTAGGCCTTCACTCAACAAGGACGAAATATACTTTATTTTGGAAGCTATAAATAAGATGTTAACAACGAGATTTTATCCGCGTAGAGTGAGATCTTTATAATCCCACGGAAACTTTGTCTTTCCGGGACAAAAAGTGAATGAAGTCACTCTCGGCTTAATTTTTTGCAAGGGTATAGAAGACGACTTTAATTGCGACATACGCGACTTTTTATTCCGGCAAAAGAAAGATTCCGCGAGATTTTTTATTACTTAACTATGCGGACGAATTCGCAAAAATTAGTAGCGTAATAAATACAATACAAGATGGAGTATAGAACCGTGTACCATAAGAATATCCTCACGCAAGCGTGAATTCTGTTTTTTTATTTGATGACAAGATAGAACTGTACTGCGATCTCACCTGATGGTAAGTGGCGATACAGTTTAAATGATAGCGGATTAATTTTCTACCATCGTACCAGGACGCTTAATCGCTTGCCAACACTTCATTGACGTTATAGTGGTAACCACGGCCTAAGCCTACCACCAGATACGACAAGAGATAATTTAAAAAATTATGAATTATCAAAATGACCCTGCCAGGAATCGAACCCGAGACGTCGCACTAATAAGACCTCAGCACTCACCACAGCGTCAAAGAGATCGTCTTGCATTGGTAGACAAATAAATGAATGAAGCCTATCAAAAGCATTTTAAACAACAAGGAAACAGACATAAAACCACCTAAAAAGTGGTTTTTAATTTAAATACCAAGTGGTGTCTATAAGCGTTTCTAAACAAAAACTGCTTAGATCACCTAAGACAAGCCTCAGACATTTCCTGATTCTAAGATACCTTTTGACATTTGTACATTGAAAAGAAACTGACCGTAATGTGCTGAATCTATAGAAATAGAAATAGAAATATTTTTTATTCAAATAAACTTTTACAAGTACTTTTGAACCGTCGATGAATCTACCACTGGTTCGGAATATCGTTCCTACCGAGAAGAGCCAGCAATAAACTCGGCGGTTGCTCTTTTCAAAAAATTTTTTTACAATAGGTAACAAAACTATGCTATGTACACAGTGCTTCCACAATGAAGTTCCAAAAATACATAAGACCTACAGGACTCCCTTGGAGAAGTGGTAAGCGGTGGCCGTGGGAAATCCTCGGTTCAGTTCCCGGTAGGAGCAATTTTTTCTTCTTCGTAATACTCTTGGTAGAGCAGTCGCGGTCAACTCATTACGAACTGACGTCTACAACCGCAGGTGTGATTCACCTCACGCGCATTCATCACCTCTCCCTGCTGGCTGATAACCTGGTATCTACACTTGCAACAACCATGTCAGTTCCTGGTTGATCTATCGGTGAAGGTTCAAGGTTTGATTCCCAGTCGTGTCAAAAAATGTATTAGGTTTTTCTGTCACCGATGTTGATTGGTTGAGCGTCGCTCGTCGAATTCGTCGTTTCTTTTAATGCCTTACAATTCAGTTCAGGTAATCTGTCAGGAAGGATTAGATATTAAGTATGTAGGTAGTAGGTACTTGGGCATTTCCGACAAGCAACTGAGCCAATTAGAGTCCTGAATCCAATTAGTCAAAGAAGTTAACACTTCATGTTTGTAAGTTCTTATTATCCTCATATACATTCCTAATTCCGTGGCGGAAAAATCGCTCATACTGTAAAACTTAAGAGCGCGTGTAATGGTAAATCTTCCAGTGCAGTTTTGATTTTTACAGCAGTAGATCAAGTTGTAACAATCTGGAAAAAATTACATGATATTTACTGAACATATACGGACGATATTGAGCAGACACATAAGTTCGAAAAAAAAATCGCGAAGTTAGGTCTAATTTTGCATTTATTTTCAATGTGTTGCATATTACAGAGCCAACATTTTTATATGAAATTCCTATTGATATATTACTAAGAGACGATACAGCCTTTAAAAAAAAAAGAATATCTTACGAGTTATTAGAATACATGATGTATTTGGTGCTTACTACACTAGCATCTGTCATGTTTCACACGATGTTTCGGGTTATGTTTTATTTAATCGCGGGAATTCTTTTCTGGCATTCTGCGCACTGTTAAGTTGGACCAATTTGTCGCCTGCCATTTAGATTGTTCCAACCGAGAAGGGACATAAAACTTGAGTACTATTGTAGGTGTATAAATCTTTGGTTATAGGTGCATTTAAATTCCTTCGCTGGTACCTACCAGGTTTACATGGCATTTTCACTGGGTGACTGGCCTATCTTTGCAAATAAATGAAATTAATATATTTGTCTGTAATTTCTAAATAACTGCCGCTCTCATTTTTGCCTCATATTACGACTAGCCTTTGCCTGCGACTTCACTCACGTTGAATTTTCAAAAATCTTTTCTTAGCGGATGGTTCCCTCAAAATAGCTATATATGCCTTAAGTAGCTCGAAATATGGTTTAGCTAAAACTATGGTCGATAGTCGGCAATTCTGCCATCCTTTAGGAGTAACGACCATCAATTTTTTTTAATAATGAATATTAACCAAGCAAAATATGACTAATATCCTCCTATTCCCTCCAAATAAGCGGAAAGCTTGTGCTAGCAGTGGGTACGACAATAGTGCAACGGGAAGGGTTTGAACCTGCGACCTTTCAGTTTTCAGTCCGCACCTTTAACCGTCGTGTTATTGAGGCTAATTAGACTCATGATCCCAGTTGGTATGTCTAAAGATATTTATTCAAGTTGGTCCATTGCTAGAAATTCCTCACAGATATTCCCCAGAAGCCTTAAAAACGTGCTACACGATGTAGCATCACTTAAATAAATATGGTGCTTAAATATGCTTTTACATCTTTTATAAGATGCTTAATTTGCTTGAGATATTTTAATGAATATGGCCGGCGCTAACATGTCCCTTTAATTTCAGCCTGCCATTCACTCGAAGGAACTATTTTTAGGGTTCCCTTGGTAGATAAGTGTAGCGATCGTCAACAAATCGTCATTCCCAGGATAACTAGCGCTTTCCATTTGGTATTTACATCTGGATTTCTCCCTCCCTCCCCATAAAAAAGGTCAAATCGAAGTCAAGGGCAAGTCAAACTTTACCTCGGATAATATTGGTCACAACCACTCGCTAATCTAGGAGTTTTTATTGCAAATTGTTCAAAAAATTTCTTCAAAACATTGCAATTGTCTATAAAGTCAATTTTATTTCAATACAGGCTGTTGCCTGCGACTTCCTCCGCGTCAATTTATGTTATTATGATCGCGATTAAGAAGTTTTTAAAAGAATATATTTTAAACATGGATAGTTTTCCCCGTTTTTGCAACATTTTTCACTGATGCTTCGCTCCTATTGGTTGCAGCGTGATGTTATATAGCCTAAAGCCTTCCTCGATAAATGGAATATCCAACACAAATAGAATTTTTCAATTCGAACCAATAGTTCCTGAGATTAGCGCGTTCAAACAAACAAACTCTTCAGTTTTATAATATTAGTAGGTATAGATGTTGTGTGCTAATGGAATCCTTATAGGGCGCAATTTTTTGTTTAAAACCTACTGAACCCTCAGGCCACTCTCAAACTTGACTAGTCCTTTAGCCTTCGTGGAATTATGGGAGGAACTTCATTATACTGTTGACACATGTCCATTGCGTAATTACCCTCATTACTTTACTTTGTTTATTACATGGGCATTAATGACACTAGAACTAGCATCTGACTTAATTCAACATTTTTTTTATTCGATGACAAGTTATCCCTTGGCTGCGATCTCACCAGATGGTTAGTGACGATGCATTCTAAAATGATAGCGGGTTAACTTGGAACCCTGAATAGATTGGCGGGCACTTCTTTGGCGGTATGGTGGTAACTAGCCATGCCCAAAGCCTCCAGACCAAGCCACAGACGTTTAAAAAAAATTGCTTCCGCCGGAAATTGAACCTGACACCACACTAGACTACTTATAGAAGCACAGCGCTACTGTGCCAAGAAGAGCGTCAGATTTTAAATTAAATTCCCATAAAAGTAAAATAAGGTTTAAATTGGGTGTGAGAATAAGATCCTACGAAAAAACCGTTCGCTCCATCCATCTCTCGTAAGGACTCCCACAGGTATCGGTCATACTCCACATGTATCCAGCGGCTCCCTGTGACTCGTCTGATGTCGTCGATCCACCTAGAGTGGAAGATGATTTAGGTACATAGGAACAGTTATATTTAAACTATTAAAAGTTAACCCTGCTCATATAGAAACTCAAATTATAATTTTCTATTGACACACATACATTTACATAAATGCAATCTTGACCGTGAGAGTGTACTCGTATTTCATCTAAAAACAGTTAACTCGTAATAAACTATAAATAAACGGCCAACCAGTTTCGGATGTATGTTTCAAATCAGACATAACATTTTGATTAACCTCTACACCTCGTTATTCTAAACGCATCCTGTCGGTCTGTCTCAGTAAATTTATATTCAAATCCAGTATCTATTCAAATATAATAGTATAAATATAATAGTATACCTCCTACGTAAGTTTTTTTTTTATTTGATGACAAGATAGCCCTTGACTGCGATCTGACCTGATGGTAAGTGACGATGCAGTCTAAGATGGTAGCGGGCTAACTTGGAAGGGGTATAGCAGTGTAAATTCAACCCATACCCCTCATCGGTTTCTACACGCCATCGTGCCGGAACGCTAAATCGCTTGGCGGCACGTCTTTGACGGTAGGGTGGTAACTAGCCACCAGACCAGACCAGAGACAATTTAGAAATTATAAATTCCTAAATTGCCCCCGCCGGGAATCGAACCCGAGACCTCCCAGTTATAAGACTACAGCGCTCACCACTGCGCCAGGGACCAGAGAATTGTTGTGAAGGTCTATAAAATGGTTTAGGCCGTCGTTTTAATAACGATATACGATTATACGTCTTGAAAGTATGTAAAAAATGCCGTTTTTAATAATATACGTCTTGAAAGTATGTAAAAAATGCCGTTTTTAATAATTTTTTTTTAAACGAACACATAAAATAGATTTAAATAAATGATATAGTGCAAAAAACCTAAAATACCAATTTTGTGGGATACCACAACTTACGTATAAGGTATCGAAATATTCATTCTTTGAAAAAAAGACGTGTGGCACTCGGGGACTGCCGCGGTAAAGCTATTGCATAGCATTTTTTATCAACGCCATCTAGCGGCTCACCGCTAGATGGCGTTGATAATAAATTCGTTACGGAATTTCTGGATTCGGTCTCCACGCTGGCCCACGATAGAAGCTATGCAATAGCTTAAAATGTTATTATTTTTAAAAAGATCTTATTTTTGCCTTGCCTCTCCTAACTAAACCACCCAAACAAACAACAATAAATTATATTGTATTCGTGGCAGTTATAAAACCTTTAACCTTTGACCCATACATTTCTAGCTCACATTATTATATCGCTCATCAATCACAGCGAATTTGTATGCACGATTTTTTCGTGCCAAATAGTACAATACGTAGATTACACAATTTTAATTTATTACATACATCGGAGGAATACCACTATACCAACATAATGTAGCCTCAATAGCCCAACGGTTAAAGGTGGGGACTGAAAACTGAAAGGTCGCAGGTTCGATCCACACCCACTCCTAGCACGAGCTTTACGCTTGTTTAGAGGGGATAGGAGGAAATTAGTTAAATTCATCTTGGCTTTCTTCTTTAAAGATTCTTTAAAAAAAAAATAACCACCAATATAGCTAATATAAAAAAATTGCTGATAATAAGTTTAACAGTACAGATAAACCTATAAAATAAAATGTAACACAAAAATGTACTTACATCCTATTATTATTAATATTATAAATGCGAAAGTTTGTACGTTTGTTCTTCAATCACGTCGCAACGACTAAATCGATTTGGCTGAAAGCTGGCACAGAAATAGATTACAGTCTGAAATAGGACATAGGCTATATTTATCCCCGGAAATAACAGAGTTCCCGGTAAATCAAGAACTTTCAATCCACGCGAACGAAGTCGCGGGTATCAGCTAGTATATCATATAATAACTTTACATCATCTGCGAAGAAAAAAAAATAAGAAGTGTAGGTACTTGATTTATTCCATTACAAAAAAGTCTAGGGAAACTACGTGCAACGCAAAAGTTAATAAAAACCAATTTTATTGATAAAGCTGCCGGAATATAATGGAAAAGAAAGTTGTATCTTCTAAAATGAAATTGAAACTTCGATTTGAAACAGATAATGTTATATCACTGTAGGTATTGCCTACGAGGTAACAAAAACATAGTGAAAGTTAATTTGGATTTGGACTTCCGAGGACTTAAAAGCTTGTGGATTTTTACATGGGTATAGTTACGGACCTGGAGAATGTTACTTTTTATTTTGGAAAAACTAAAGGTTTTTTTTTGAAAACCTACTCGTAACTCTATACGGACGAAGTTGCGGGCAAAAGCTAGTTATATTATTTTTTTAATTTATAAAATTGAAATTTAAATTAAGGTTGTCTAAATATATAAAAGGCAAAGTTGACTGACTGACTGACTGACTGACTGACTGATCTATCAACGCACAGCTCTAACCACTGGACCGATTGAGCTGAAATTTGGCATACAGGTAGCTGTTAGGACGTAGACATCCGCTAAGAAAGGATTTTGGAAAATTTCAACCCCAAGAGCGTTAAATAGGGGGTTAAAAAATCGAACCTAACGTCTGCGAAGCCGCGGGTTAAAGCTAGTTATATTATAAAACACTTCAGTGTTAAAAGCGAGGCTGCGTACTTACAGAATAGCACTACTGATGACGTAAGGCAAGCTAAAGTTTTCGTACCTAATATTGGAAAAATCTACAACACCTACTTCTAATTAGATAGAGTATGACAAAATAAATATTAAGAATATTTTCATCAAAACAGGCATAATTTACAATGTCATTTCCGCCAGTTAAGTAGACTTAAGTTCTCAGAAAGGTATTTCAGCTGTGTTTACAATGTATTTAACGGTTTACAAAGTCGCATCACTTGACGACTGATCGTTAAAACGTGTGATAATCAAATTACGGTAACACGTTACCGGTTGGCTTCCGCTGTTTCAGTAGTTGACCGTTTAAGCTCCCGATACCGGTAAGATCGTTTGACGTAAAATACACTTAATATCCCTATTATTCAACTTACATATTTATTGAGCGATTGCATAGCTTCTATCGCGGACCTTGAGCGTGGAGACCGAATCAAGAAATTCCGTAACGAAAATAACCTGACACGGGACTCCTCTCACCGTTAGATAGCGTTGTTAAAAAATGCTATGCAATAGCTTTACCGCGGCAGTCCCCTAGTGCCACACGTCTTTTTTTTATTTTTATTATTCTTGTAGGAAAACTTATTGAACCGGTGAAGTAGATAGAGGTTTTTGTGGTGGCGGCCATCTTTGATTTGAAATTTATCGTAGTGTGTAGTATTCTACTAGTAAAGCCCTTTCATTTGATACCCATATTGAGGGAGTCATGAAAAAATATGTAATCCGCCATTTTGTGGCGGCGGCCATCTTGGACCGATTTTAATCAAATGCTATTTTTATTCCGAAAAATAAACAGTCCTTGGGATTTTAAAACCTTAACTTGACGTGAAGAAGTTTCGGGCGAGGGCTAGTTCTCTTTAAAAATTATTGCATCAGTGTAACAATCGCAATGAGCTCTGATTGGATGAATTTATGGCGTACTGCATCAATGGAATTTTAACCAATAGTAAGAGGGTACCAGCCAATCAAAGGTCATTGCGATCGTTACACTGATGCCATCAATATTAGAAAATACTCCAGATGATCTCTTATTTCCCGACTTCCGAGTATAGATATGTAATCCGATGGAACTACCTTCCGCCTCAGAAACCACAATAGCAGCTGCGTATTTCCGTTCACTACGATAACCGCACGTTTGTCACGTGGCTTAGGTTAAGGTCAATGACACCGCTTATACATCATAATTGCCTCGTTGGTCTAGTGGTTAGCAAGTTTTACTACGGATGACGAGGTCGCGGGTTCGATTCTCGGGTCGGGCCAAAAATGTATTGGGCTTTCTGTTAAGAAATTTTCAGTACTAGCCCGGAGTTAGGAAGTCGGTGGTGAGTCACCCCCGTGCCTCGGAGCGCCTGATCTCTTTCCGGTCGTGTCGGATTTTCCGTCCCATCGGGTTATGAGAGTGAGGGAATAGAGAGTGCACTTGTGTTTGCGCACACACTTGTGCACTATAATATCTCCCGCGCAGATTGCTAACCTCTGTGGAGATTGGCCGCCGTGACCGGATTCGGTCGGGAGGACATTATTATTATTTTTACATCATCATCGCACACCTCAAATTAAAAGTCAGTCAACTCAAAAAATCCTATAGTATTTTCCTTTGAAACCTCACACAGTTTGCAAGCCACTCGTGTTAAATCAACAATATAAAAACCTTCGAAATGCATCTTCTTTGATCCGGTTCCGACCTCCAATCAGCGCAAATAAACCAATCATGTTCTCTGTTGATTTACAGATTACTTTCATTCCATAAATTAAAATTAAAACCTCTACAAGCTTACTACGAGTGTAGAACTCACTTAAATATCGAAACAGATTCCTCAATTAATGGCTTATAATATAATTAATATTGAATCCCTAAATAATTCATAAATTTTACATATTATGTAGAATATAATACAGAAAAACTAAAGCTAAGTACAAAATACCGAAGAATGTATGAACTAAATTTAAATTTTATGAATACTGGTATTTTGAATTCTATTTTTAGCAAACCTTTGAGTAATTCAGCCTAATCTGTGAATTGAGCTGTTAATGATTCTCTCAAATTGGTATAGATATATATATGTAGTTGATTTTGTATATAGTTAATTGTAATATTTTGTATGTACCGATGGGGGTGACATAAAGGTCACCTTTAAAAGTCCCATACTAAATGATGAGAATAAAAAAAATACAGAAGCGAAAATACCGACAATATTGACACAAATTAAGGTTAAGTTTATATAGTACTTAATGATAATAAGTTTCGATCAACATCGCTTAATTCTTGGATCAAGAGGAGGATACAAAAGACGGTACTCCTTGAGAGGGCACGCATTGTGAGGTTCCTCACTCTGGAGCCCTGACCACTGGCTGCTTGGGTCCCTATCCCGCAGCAAGTGGGACCCATTTATTTTATTGTTTTTGATGATGTTTTTATATTTATATTTGTAAAATGTATATTTGTAAACATTTTTAGAAACAATTCGGTAAATGTGTACATAAATAAATGATAGAAAAATAAAAAAACAAACTTAGTAGGGGTATGTAGTTAAATCATGTGGGCATTTGTAATTATTATTGCTAACGAATGAAGTGGTTGATAACTGCCGACTAACGAGTGCTACTGGCTGTAATTGCCATAGCAATAACGAAGGTTAATTAAACTATTCTGACGACTGTTTGATTTAGTTGGTAAGTATATAATACATTTGAATGAAAATAAGCTTCATCATTATAATCGTCATCATCAGAAACCCATCAACGGTTCACCACTGAGCGAAGGTCGGAGAAAGGTATATAGGTCAATGGCCTACATTGACGTAAGACTATGACCTAGGACTATGGCCTACATTGACGTAATTATTACGTCAATGTAGGCCATAGTCCACCACATTGGCCCAATTCGAATTGGTTATTTGAATGTTGTCAAAATGTGGATATCAGGTGGATATTCATTAATTACAATCGAAAATGTAAAATGAGAGAATAACATTCGTAACAAGTGTAAATTTAAAATTTAAAACACCCCCAACATGTGAAATTTAAAAAAAAATGTAATTCGCCATTTTGTGATGGCGGCTATCTTGGATTTGAAATTTATCATAGTCTAGGCTAGTATTCTAATAGTCAAGTCCTTTCATTTGATACCCATATTGAGGGAGTTGTGAAA
The DNA here is from genome assembly GCA_933228805.2 of Hipparchia semele. Taxonomy (NCBI): domain Eukaryota; kingdom Metazoa; phylum Arthropoda; class Insecta; order Lepidoptera; family Nymphalidae; genus Hipparchia; species Hipparchia semele. Next base: position 11,885,982 of record OW121722.1, read on the forward strand.
AAATATTTTGTGACGGCGGCCATCTTGGACCGATTATCATCACATAGCTAAGAGCACTCCCGACTAATTCACCTTTCAAACAAAAAACAAAATCAAAATCGGTTCATCCGTTCGGGAACTATTTACTACATCATCAACCACCTCGTTGGTCTAGTGTTTAGCAAGTTTGACTGCGGATGAGGAGGTGCCGGCTTCGATTCCCGCGTCGCGTCGGGCCAAAAAATATACTGAGTTTTTCTGTCTAGAAATACTCAGTAGGTACTAGCCCGGAGTTAGGATGCTGGTAGAGAGTCACTCCCGTGCCTCGAAGAGCACGTCGTACCTGCGCCTGATCTTTGTCTCCAGTCGTGCTGGTCCGTCTATGAGAGTGAGGGAATAGAGAGTGCATCTGTGTTCGCGCACACATTTGTGCACTATAATATCTCCCACACAGATGACTAATCTCTGTGGAGATTGGCCGGCGTGGCCGGACGCGGTCGGAAGTACATTATTTATCATCCGAACCAGTCATTAGATTCATTTGACGATTCGAAAGCACTTTGTAAAAGTTTATTTGAATAAAAAACTATTCTATTCTATTCTATCAACGACGCCAAAGTTTGAATCATGATCGATCATCATCACAGCAGATCTACACGTCACGTCTGAATGACACTGCGATGATCTCATTGCGTTTTTGCACGAACTTCACCCTCTCATCTCAATAACATTACATGTCAAATTCTACTGGCAATCGATTTTGAAACTTTAGAATAAATGAAATAAGATTGATTATTGTACAGCATACAAATAAAGAGGTAAAGGCATTCTGTTAAGTCACTGTGAGAACTTTTATAGACACCCGTTTTTCTTTCACACAGTGTAACAAAGTGTAAGTGTGTTGTTATAAAGTACTTACATACTGTAAATAAAAAAAGACGTGTGGCACTCGGGGACTGCCGCGGTAAAGCTATTGCATAGCATTTTTTATCAACGCCATCTAGCGGTGAGAGGAGTCCCGTGTCAGGTTATTTTCGTTACGGAATTTCTGGATTCGGTCTCCACGCTCAAGGCCCGCGATAGAAGCTATGCAATAGCTTAAAAAATCTAAAACAATTCAACCAAATCAATCTTGATTCTTTAACATTCTTTAGATGTGACAAATACGTTAACATTTTAAACTAACGACTTTAAAATTACTGGATCAATTTAATTCGGGTCAACTCTCAAAGTATTAAAAATACATTTTAATACTTTTGGCCTAATTAATAAGATCTTTGTTACAACTTATTTTTATACTACGGCTATTTATATTGAGCGGAATTCAATAATTTTCAGAACCATTCAGTTTTGTCCTTGATTTATTAAAAAAATTCAGAAGGGCTGAACCGATTATGACGAGATTTTCACAAAGGTAGAGTCAAGTAGAGGATTATAGATGGAGTAACTCAGAGTCTCAGAATAGCCATAGTAGGTAAATAAGTAGGTACGAAATAACGGAATAAAATAGGGGTTTGTAAAATCGAACTTAACGTGAGCGAAACCGCGGGCAAAAGCTAGTAAATAAATAAAAAAAGTACTACAATAATTTATTGCAAAGGGTCTAAGTTAAAAATGCTAATAACGGTGTATAACATAAACATTACGGTACTCTCTACTCTATGTAAATACATATTATTCTTACTAGCTGTTGCCCGCGACTTCGTCCGCGTGGATTTAGTTCTTAATAATCCCGTGGGAACGCTTTGATCTTCCGGATTAATAAATAGCCTTCGGTTCGGTTCTTGTTCGGTTCTCGTCGGGTGACCGCCCTCGACCACCGACTTACCGCATCGCATTGTTCGCCCGCGCTATTTTTTTTGGCTCGGCTTCTAAGAGTCGTACCGAGATATTGAATAGCCTATAACCTTTATCAAGAATTGGGCTATCAGGTACAAAAAGAATTTTTCAAATCCGACTGATAGTTCCAGAGCTTAGCGCGTTCAAACAAACAAACTCTTCCACTTTATTATATTAGTACAGATTATGTACCTAGGTATCGGAAAGAGATCAAACAGTACCAGCCGAGATGTATCTTATAAATGAAACAATGGGCGGCTGCATTGTTGCCAAGGTTAAGTGGGCATTTACCATATCTAGACAAAACTATTTCCGTTACACGGATAGAGAATATCTAGGAAGAACTAAGTATTTACTAGCAAATTTTACTATAGTAAGAGATTAGTGAGAATAGATTGCTAACTAAAAATTTAGCAATTTATACAAAGGTCTTTAATCAAATTAGTCTAAAAATTATCTTACAGGGCGTTACTAGGATTACAAGTTATATTTTATTGTTGTATTGTATTTTACTTTTATTATTTTATTGTTTAAAAGACAATCCTTACCTAGTGCGAAGGGATAAGTGTTACGTGATAGAAAGGGAGAAAAAGTCTATCTAAGTGAATAAGACGACAGGCAAATAGCGCTGTGTCAACCTGAATTGCACTTTATTGTGTGGTAACAAGAGTCGCTATTTATTTAAATCATTTTGCGGTGTGAATCTTCTGTACCTTTAGGAACTAAGTATTCTGTGCAGAAAAATCATCGTAAGCAAAGTGACGATGATTTTTCCTTCACTGTGATATTTAATCGCTCAAAACTCTTATCAAAACTGTATGTTTCCATTTCATTAATAACTGACCCACCGAACTTGACCAACTGAAGATTTTGCATTTCCAAGTGAAATAGGAAGTACTTAGTTTAATAAGCTAGCTTGTGCCCTGTCAAAGGCTGTCCGTTAACTCCGGTTGGTGCTTTAGAGACAAGGAAGACTGAGGGAATTCAAATCGCAAGCAGTGATTACACATCCGATAATGGAAATAGGGAATATTATTTTAATGGAGGACTGGTATTTTGTTGGGATTGTGAGTTGGGTCAGTTTATAAGCGGTAGCGAGTATTTAAATAAGATAGGGTTTGGCCGGTTAAGTATGGCGAATCTGCCCCCAAATGCGAACCTATATCGAAACTTCTGTTGTAATATCTACTTGATGTAGCAACACGATCTATGTAGGTTTCGCGGCCAGATTCCGCTTTGACCTTGAGATATGGGAAAAAAGTAACCGGAGGTGCAACTATCATTAAAAAAATATATCTAAAAAACTAATTGAACTGGAGAAGTAAAACCAATTTAGTTAACTTTACAAAGTAAATTCAAATTCAAAATTTACTTATTTCATGTAGGCTATCTTGTAGCTCTTATGACACGTCATAAATCTACCACCGGTTCGGAATGCAGATTCTGCTGAGAAGAGCCGGTAAGAAACTCAGCAGTTGCTCTTTTAAAAAAAATTTTTTTTTTTACAAAGCTATGCTATGTACACAGTGCTTCCACCATAAAGCTTCAAAAATGCAAAAATGCATACGTAGGTACACCAATCCAACGCAATCCAATATATATTATATAATTTTCGTTGGTCTTTTCTGTAAAGTTACCTAAAGCCTCGCGCTATTAGTAAGAATTGAAAGGAGACAAACCGCTAGAACTCGCAACTTAGGCCACACATTATGACATGTACGGAACAGACACGCGAACCGGCCGACAAGATGGCACTGACGATACGTCAATGTTGTCGGATTATAATGACGACGAATCTCGCCATTAGCCCTTATGCTGCCCTTACAGGAACAGTTTTGTCCTGATATGGTCAAAGACTAACAATGCATGCTGGGCTTTATTGGCATTATAGTTCTTTGTGTACGAAGGGAATAGAGTTTTCCACGTTAGATAATTTTATTAGTATTAGTTTTAGCAGTGGGGTTAGCAAAACCGAGGCACATGGCGCGACATCGTCTATAAAAGAGTCCTTGGTGGAAGGGGTCACGACCCTCAGTAATGGGGAATACGACGCAGAGAGAGTTTTAGCAATGATAGGTTTTTTTTTAAATCTTATAAGTCCCTCCGACAGGAGACGGAGACCTTGGCTACAGGATTTTTGTTTATGTTTTGCAATGATAGGTTAGTGGTTAGGACTTCAGTCTCGATTTCGAGGAGTCTGGAATTCGTTTCCAGGCACGCATCTCTTATTTTTCGGGCATATACCTATTGCTGTAAGGATGAAGTTTTTTTTTTTTTCCTACTGTAAAGCGCATCATAATGTGATGATGGCTTTATTTTAAACTACCATCTAGCCTGTAGGCTAATCTATAATCTATAATAATTATATAAAAAGGCTTGTCCTGACTGACTGACTGACTGACTGACTGACTGACGATCAACGCACAGCCTAAACCACTGAAGTTAGAAACTTGAAATTTTGACAGTAGGTTCCTTTTATGACGTAGGCGAGCACTAAGAAAGGATTTTTCGAAATTCGCCCCCCAAGGGGGTAAAAAGGGGGGTTAAAGTTTGTATGAAACTCCGTCATTTTTCGAGTTATACTCATGAAATTCGGTATTTAGGCTTTAAATTGAAAACAAAAAAGTACGTATTTCACAATTTTTAAAAATTCTACCCCCTAAGGGGTTAAATAGGGGTTGAATGTTTGTATAATAGTCCTTCGTTCTTCAAGTTATTTTTCAAGTTACGTTTATGAAACTTGATATTTTGGCTCTTGATTAAAAATAAAGAATTACGTATTTTACATTTTTTTTAAATTCTCCCCCCCAAGGGGGTAAAAAGGGGGGTTAAAGTTTGTATGAAACTCCGTCATTTTTCAAGCTATACCCATAAAATTCGGTATTTAGGCTTTAAATTGAAAACAAAAAAGTAAGTGTTTCACACTTTTAAAAAATTCTACCCCCTAAGGGGTTAAATAGGGGTTGAATGTTTGTATGATAGTCCTTCGTTCTTCAAGTTATTTTTCAAGTTATGTTTATGAAACTTGATATTTTGGCTCTTGATCAAAAATAAAGAATTACGTATTTTACATTTTTTGAAAATTCTCTCCCCAAGGGGGTAAAAAGGGGAGTTTCAATATTCATAGTTAAGACAGGACAACGTCTGTCGGGTCCGCTAGTAAGTAATATTATTCTAACTTAAACTTCTACTTATTATTAATTTCTATATCTAATTTACAGTCCAATAACTGTCCTTAGTTTTTTCTAACGAGTTCACTATGAGTTCACTTTGTTCTTGTGACCTAGTTAAGTAACACAAGCACTATCACACTGACACTGCACTTATGCACTTTTGAACACTAATTCGAACGGTTTTGTCCTTTTGAGTCTCCTTTTAATGTTCGTGTTATCGAGAAGCTTCACAACCTCCAGATTCACATGATGACGAAGTCGATGTTGATGAGCTTCAGCGTAATTTTGTATGATTTGGTTTACGAACTCTATTTTAAGGTCCCTGTGGAGATCGTGATTTCTAACGTACCAGGGTGCATTGGATATTTCCCGGAGTACTTTGTTCTGGAATCTCTGTATTATTTGAATGTTGCTCGATTTAGTACACCCCCAGAGTTGTATACCATACGTCCATACGGGCATCAGGACTTGCTTGTATAGCAAAAGTTTATTATGTAATGAGAGCTTCGAATGTCTTCCAAGCAGCCAATACATTTTTTTATATCGTAATTCTAATTCCTCGCGTTTCTTTTTAACATGAGCTTTCCATTGAAGCTTTGTGTCTAGCGTCATACCTAGGTACTTCGCTGTATTTACGTAGGGAATAAGTTGCCGGTTTAGGTAAATCGGGTGATATTGCGGTAGCTTATTGGTAAAATCGATGTGCATTGATTTAGACTCGTTGAGCTTAATTCGCCACTTTATAGTCCATTCATTAACTTTGTTTATGGCAGCTTGAACTTTTTCCACTGCTTCTTCGTGACTTTCTCCAGTTCCTATTATGGCAGTATCATCAGCGAACGTTGCAATGGTATTATTCTCTAGTGCTGGAATATCACAGGTGTATAATAGGTACAGGACCGGACCTAAGACACTTCCTTGTGGTACACCAGCTTTGATTTCCTTAAGTTCAGAATATGCGTCCTCTTGACGAACTCTAAACCATCTGTTCGAAATATATGATCCAAGAATATCTGCGAATGACTTTGGCAGCCTAGCTCTGAGTTTATAAATAAGCCCTTCGTGCCATACTTTATCGAAAGCTTGAGCTACGTCTAAAAATACCGTAGAGTACACTTTCTTATCTTCTAATGATTTCTCTATTACATTAGTAATTCTGTGGACTTGGTCTATTGTTGAGTGTTTTTTTCGGAATCCAAACTGGTGATCTGGTATTAATTTTCTATCTTCTAGCAAGGGTTTAAGTCTCTTAAGTAATAGTTTTTCAAATAACTTTGAAATAACTGGTAATAAAGAGATCGGTCTATATGATGTTGTTTCATGAGGTGGTTTCCCGGGTTTAGCAATCATGATAACTTCAGCGACTTTCCAAAGGTCAGGTACATGTCGCAGTCTAAACGACGCATTTATAAGATTGGTAAGTTTCACTAAAGCTTTCCGAGGTAGATTTTTTAAAATTTCTCCAGTAATAAGATCGTATCCCGGAGATTTTTTTTTACTTAAATTGAACTTGATTTCTCTAGATACTTCCTTTGGTGTCACAAGTCTGATAGTTTGTAAATCATCTTGGTTATTCTTCATTCTCACAGAGATCGATTGGATGACCCTCATTCGGTTGGAATATATCTTCCAGGTGTTGAGCAAATCTATTAGCTTTTTGAATGTTATTGATGGTCCATGTTCCATTTTGTTCTTTAATAGGCGGTATATGTGTGATTGGTCTTTTTAGATTTCTTGTAACTTTCCAAAGAGAATAGCCAGTATCTCGATCATTGGTCAAGTTTTGTAAGTAATCATTTAATTTATTTTCATTATAATTTATGATTGCTGTTTTGATACTTTTGGTGAGTTTGTTTAGTATCCTTTTATCTTGTGGCGATCTAGAAGCGTGCCACTTTTTTCTTTGCTTTCTCTTTATTCTAATGAGGTCGATAACTTCCTTAGGATAGGTGGTACCCTTACTCCATTTTTTTATTGGTGGCGTATTGTTTCAGGCCGACTTTTGTATGTCTGTTATAAATTTGGCCAGTTCTATATTGAGTTGGTCTGGATTTTTTAAAGGGACCTGTAGGTTGATAATACTGTCTAATTCTATCTTAAAACTCTCCCAGTCTGTATTCTTATTCACTAGAGTGAGCTTGGTGTCTTTGTATGCTAGATTTTGTTCGTTCATAATTAACAAGGATGAAGTTAAACACGTGTGCGTGAAATGTTCTCAAAGGTGAAGTTTACCAATGTGTGGAACAGAGACAAAAGATTAAGATTACCTATCTCTTCTATTGTCTCTGGTGTGGTATTGTGCCTGTAGTTTTATAAATGCTAAGCCTGGGGTAAAATTCGTAATTTTTGAGTTGTCTCTGGTGTGTTCTGGTGAGAAGCTTTTGCCGTTGCTTGTTAGGTACGACCACTCTACCGACAAAGGCATGTTGCCAAGCGATTTAGTGTTCCGGTACGAGTAGGGGTATGGGTTTAATTTGCACTGCGATACCCCTTTCACGTTAGCCCGCTACCACGTGAGATCGCAGTCAAGTTAATCTTGTCATCAAAAAGCAAAAAATATAGAAATATTATGATAGAAAGTACTTAATTGTGTTTATTTGTTACAGAAAACGTGCAATAAAATGTGCTGTGAATTCATGGCTGAACAGTAAAATTAACGGTAAGTACAAGACATTATAGCGCACAAGTGTGTGCATAAACACAGGTATACTCTCTATTCCCTCACTCTCATAGTCCGATAGGACGGAAATTTGACATAACGAGAGATCAGGCGCAGGACCGACTGCTTTACGTGCTCTCCGAGGCACGGGAGTGACACACCGCCGCTAACTTCCTAACTCTGGGCTAGTATACTGAGAATTTCATGACAGAAAAACTCAATGCGCTCAGAAAAGTTTTTCACCCAGTTCAAAACTTACTTTGGGTTAGGTTACAGTTAGAAAATTTCTAACTCTAAATTCCTAACGTTAGATATCTGTATGTACCTACGTTTACGTTACGTAAATGTTATGGTAACATTATTAATGTTACAACATAACATTATTATGTTACAACGTTATGGTAACATTTAATGTTACCATAACGTTGTTTGCGTTGGAAAGTAAATAAAGCTGGTAATTTTTTCCACGTTAATTTTAAACAAGGTACAAATATCTAACGCGATCTGTCGGAGATTGCTACTTTGTATTAAACTAGAATAGAACCCGATCCCAATTAAACAACAACCCGCGGCAACTAGTATACACAGGCCTAAGAATTACGATAACGTCGACTCGTCAGTTTGATATATAGCCCGTATACTTAAAGATCCCAGATTCTAGGGCTTTTATCTAGCAATCTAGATAGCTTTTAACTATCTAGGTCATACCTTTAGGCTGATTGAGACCTGTTTCTTGTAGCGGGTTGGACGGAAAAGCGGATAGGCTTTTAAAATCGATGTTTTGCAATGTTATAGATGAAGTAGGGACTGTTCACTTCAAAGTCAATGAAGCCTTTAGATGTACTTTAAGATTTTTTTAGAAAAAACAATGTCATCCCTATAACTATAAAAATACGCCACTTAAACACAACACTTTATAACAAAATAGCTTAATTAATAATTATGTAGTACAACTAGGATTCAACTAAGTATGGACAAGTAAATGAATAAAATAAATAATTATAGTATAGGTATATTTAAAAGTAAAATTTATAAATGACATATTCAAAACTTCATCAATATATTGAACCTAGTACTTATTTATTACAATGTCAAAAATATACCTAAGTAATACCTATCACCTATCTATTGTGTGAGTATGACTGTAAAACGAATGTGTGACTTACATAATCTCAAGTAATTTTTCTCTATAATTTTAATTTAAAATTTTTTATTAACTAAATTTTTGATTTTGATTTTAATTTATTGATAATTTGATTTATGTATAAAATTTGCACGCCGGAATGGCAGAATATGTTTGGAAATGACATTACTTATAACATCTACCTTGTACCCATATTCAAGCAAATAAAAATATCTTTATCTTTAAAATTTAATCGACGAATAAAAATATTTTGACAGATTTCCATTACAAAAACTTTCAATATTATTCTTCAGTTAAAGTTTACTTGGTGACAGTGAAATATCCCCTTAAAAAGTAGATTAATCTAAAATTAAATCGGGATTAAACCAATTAAAAATCTCCACACAGTAATCTAAATTAATATCCCACGGTGAAGATACACAGTCATTTAAAAATTATAGAAGCGGAATGTACCTAATAATAAATAATAGGTATAATGATACTGATAGTCGATCGATACCCTACGCTACGCATTCATTAGAAAATTATTAAATGATTTTCAAAATAACGCATGCACGCTTTTGTGTGGGATCGATTCACCGATAATTACCACAGACAAAGGCGAAATGTGTAACAACACTATCCATATAAAAAGAAAAAAGGGATAAGCCTTAGTGATGTGCCGCCGAACAAAAGATCGATATCGAAGCGCGGGTGGCTTCGATTTTATAAATAAATTAGTTTTAATTGAAACGTCAGTCAGTGCCCGGTAAGATGCGTGTGCGTTGTCTTTTTTTATTTATTTTTTTATTGTAAGGGCGGATGTAAACTGAAGGCTTAATGCCTCTTTTGAATGCAATCAACACGTAATTTTACATCTATATTACACATATTATGTGTATCATCTAATGGCATTCTTAACTTAATAACGAGTCTTACTTACTCGATTTTGTTTTACCACTTGGTCAAAAAAGTTCATTTATTAATCTTTTATCTTCTTTAAATTATATAAAAATCGATTGCTGTTCGTTACTCTGGCTAAAACTGAGAAATGGCTTGACAAATTTGATTTTTTTTTTGTTTTGTTTGCCTGAATGCAATGTTTTGCCACAGGGGTGGCTTACAAATAATAAAAAAAATTGGGAAACCTATAAAAATAGCTGAAAATCAATATTAATTTATAAAGTACAAAAAGTCAACAATTATGTACAAAAGATTTCTATATCATGTCTATATCATAAAAATTACTCATACATGTGTAATTTGTATGATAAATAGAGACAAATCAGTCTTGCTTACCTTTCTAAAGCAGCATGATCATGATTTTGTTGTCTCGTCACCGGAGTAGATAACAAATGATATATTTAACTATATTTTTAAGCCGATTAAATTATATTTATTGCTAATTTATTCTCTATGATCCAGTAAGGACCTACCTCAACGGATTACTAGTTGAACGGTGACTTTCTATTCACAATCTGAGATATCTTGCTCCATTATTTTGGACCTTAACTTCATTGGATTAAGGGAGGAAATATTTCAGTACAGTGAATTAAACATTCCACAGATTCTTAGCGTTATATATCTGTAAGGGTATATCTTAGACTTAGTTTTGTTTAAAATGTCCATTGTCCGGCCTTTGTTTACGAATATCGCCGAGAAATACCGATTAGCGCAGCCCCGATAAATAACGATAACGGAACAGGTAGGTGCATAGTTATGTAGTATTTTCTCACAGTCTATGCCGCAATACTCCCGTGAATCCCTCCCGATTCGACTCCCGTGAACTGCGTCGATTCCTAGTTGAAACAGTTTGAGAAATTAGGTAAGCTATTTCTAAAATGGCTCAGATCTAAACCAATATACTTCAAAAACTCATCATTATCATTATTCATTATCATCTCAACCCATGCCGGCCCACAACTGGGAAAGGGTAAGGCCTAGTCAAGTCCAACCAACACTAACCAAGTGCGAATTGGTAGGAGAAAACAGGGGCAAAACCTCATTTATATTTAGTTGGTTGTAGATAACTTAAAACTAAAAACCTTAAGATAAAAAAAAGTAATCACTCTGCATATTTTTCAACCGTAGATTTCCTTTTTTCCCCCCTGATTTTTTTGCGATTTTTTTTTGTATATTAAGTTAAATTGAAAGTAGTAATTTAAAACATACTTTTATCTAACGTAATTTGGGGTTTACGTTGTTGACACCATGCTTAATAAGACGTTATGTATAAGCCCGTTACAACTAAAATTATGGCGTTGTTTGTAAACCTGAATAAATAAAATAAAATAAGAATATTATTTTATTTCAAAGCGTAACCGCGAACCGATTGTCCACTTGCTCTTAATACTGATCACGACTCACATAAAATGGCGTCGATTTATTCCGTTTAATAAAAATAAATCCCCAGGTCACGGCTGTTCACGCTTCCAATTACCCGACTACCGCGTTGTAATCGCGTGAATGGCCGGCTTTATTTTTATTTATAGAGCCTTAGGATTTATCGTATTAATCTTTAATTTCTGTACCAATAAATCTTGTTAGATTCAACTGTTTTAAGTCGATTCAATTTAAATTAATTGCAACAAATTGATTCTACTAGAAATCTTATTAAGCCGTTAATGATAACATTACGTTTGATAATTCAGAAATTCAGACTATTTTATAAGTATGAGAAATCAATTTAATAAATAATAATGTTGTCATTTTATTTTTTAAGATTTGGGTACATCGTTACAATTTTTTTTTAAATTTGCACTGCACATACATTTTTAAAGAATAAAAAAATGTTTGTTATAATTCACAATTCATTTTAATAATAAAGAATACCTTAGCATAACTTGTTTATAGTTATGCTAAGGTATTCTATATTCCACTAAATACACGCAGTTATTACGTAAGTAGGTAACTATAAATGTAACTGCATGTAAGTATATTATAAAGATTAACATAACATTACTTAATGTAATTTTTTTTTTCGTTTCGATATGTATGAACACTGAAAGAACGCAGACAAAACCGCAAACAAATCTTAATCTGGTATAAACACACAAGTATATGATGTTACAAACAATTAAATTTTAGATTCGAGAAAAAAATAACATGATTATGCCTACTAAAATATTTATTTAGGTCGATCAATATTCCGTTAATAGTAAATTCATTGGTGGTAATTTATATTGGGAATTGTATAAAATTATCAGCGTGCAATGTGTTCACTTCAATGGGCATAATAAGTCTTAACAGTGAGCGGTTTTGACAGCTCTATGGTGAATAATTTATTATCGAGAAATTGGTTAATTTCATTGACATAACGGTGAAAAGGGAGGAAAATTACTTAAATTTTTCGAATTTGAGCCGTGGGAATTTAATAACTCACCAATATGTTGGGTGTATGCGATTTTGACAGTTGTATTGAATATAATTAATCAATAATTCGATGTTCACGGGAAATTATAATGAAGGATTAATTTCATTGACTTTCTTTGTAAAGTACCGGTAAATAAGAAATGTGACAGACCTTTTTTATTTATCGATATTTTCAAGAGTTCCATCCCTAATGGACAATATTCCCAAGACATTTGCAACTATAAAAATATTACAAGATAATGGAAAAATACATATATATTTTTAAGTATTTTAAGTAAATAAATTGTATTTTGTTCGCATAAAGAAAAAGGCAAGATCGCTTAAGCTTATGACTAGAACCGCCCAGAGATAGTTCGTTCTCACGACTTGGAATGCTAAGGCGTTTTCACACTGTAAAGATAATTAATGGAAAAACGTAACTCTTTCGACCCGAATCGCCTATTATGTCAATAGTGAATATATTCGTCATAACTTACACAACAATGCGTGGTGCGAACTTGAATGGGTGTCGTAAAGTCGATGTGCGTAAAAATACTAAATTACAGGTACCTTTTGTTAACAATTTTGTTAATAATTTGTTAATAACAGCTACATACACAATCAATTTTGAGTAAAATGTCAATTCATTCATTAATTTTTTTTGACGACCTCCCTGGCGCTGTGGTCTTATAACTACCTCGGCCTCGGGTTCGATTCCCGGCGGGGACAATTTGGGAATTTATAATTTCTAAATTTACCACCCTACCGTCAAAGACGTGCCTCCAAGCGATTTAGCGTTCCGGAACCGATTAGCGGCATGGATTGAATCTACACTGCCATACCCGTTTCAAGTTAGCCCGTGATGGAATGGCCTATGTCAATTGGCACTCTCCGTCTTCAACAATATCCATGCAAAAAATCACGTCGATCCATTGCTCCGTGGCAGGGTGATTAAAGGACAAACCAACAAACAAACACTTTATAATATTAGTAAGGATAACGCATAACTGAGTTTCTTGCAGGCTCTTATAGTTCTTTCATTTCACGCGGGCTCGTTGCTCATGGTTGTGTGTGTGTCGTATCTGTATAAGTGTGAGCGAGAGCTTGCTCGCGCCTGACCGCTCCCACCTAGACTCCTGACAGGCACGCACACAACGCCCGTAACTTCGTGATAAACTTACTATAGCAGAATCTTTTCGAACCTGTGGCATTGAATTATTATGTATAACCGGTGGTAGAGTCTTGACCTGTCATATTGAGTCACATGTTGGCTTACATGAAATAAATTGAATAACGTTGACTTGAGCTGCCTCAAGTGGATACCAAACTTAACACGAGGGGTATAGGTACCAGGTGGGCCCGTGAACATAAACTAGTGCCCGGGTACTCCATAAAACGCTTCAACCGCACATATTATAAATTCTAACTAACACTATCTAGAAGCTTATCTTCCCGGCTATCCCATAGAAATACTCCGCTTGAATCGTACGCCATAACGCCATAAAATATGGCAGCAACAGTTCTTATAACAATAAGAACTTCGCAATTTATTATGACGATTACAATCGCAACCGATATTAATGCTTTGTTTGTTATAGAGTCCGTTTGGTATGGCCAGTGCACTTGCTTGTTTACTTGACTGGTTTAAGGTTCTGTAATAATCTTGTTCAGACATACTTGGCAATTAAGTTTATCCATATTATTATTGCCTTTCAGCGCTTTATTATACACTGAATTCATAAATAGACTATTTTATTTGGCCCTATATAATTATTCATAGTATTTAGCTGATGCCAGCGATTTCGCCTACGTGGATTTTGTTTTTAGAAATTTCTTAGAAACTTTGAATTTCTGACTCTAGGTCCTCAAATACCCTTGCAAAAAACTACTCGTTCCGTAGCTCTGTTTCGGCGTAATTGAAAGACAAACCAACTAACAAACACACATTATATTGATAAGGGCTGTAAGTAATTATAACTATTGTAACCTTTTTTTTAACAGAATGTATTAATTTTGAACCTGTTTTAAATAATAACTGTAAGTATAAAATATTGTTGGTATCCTTACTAATATTATAAATGCGAAAGTGTGTTTGTTTGTTGGTTTGTCCCTCAATCACGGCGCAACAAAGCAACGATCGACGTGATTTTTTGCATGGATATAGTTGGGGACCTGGAGAGTGACATAGGTAGGCTATTTTTCATCCCGGAAAATTAAAGAGTTCCCACGGGATTTTAAAAACTCTATCCACGCTATAGCGAAGCCGCGGGCATTAACTTGTTTCAAGTAAATAAGTAAAAGATCAATTTTCCAAACAAAATAACATCAAAAGTCTTGAGCCGTCACGGGATAGTAGCTGGTCTAAGCACTGGCCCAAAGTAAAGAAAGCACGGTGATAGTAGCAGGTCCGGTTCCGACCCAATTCCTCGCTACAGCGATCATAAGCAGTTTATCATATTATCTGACCGTTATCTGCTATCCGCTTCGTTTAGCCCGTTGTTTAGTTCACGGCTCGCCCTTAGGCCGCCCTTCCACCAAAGATATGTGTGGTGTAATTAGCTTTGAGACTGAACTACTAAATTACATATTTTTGTCTACTTCCACCGAAAGTTTATAATATGTGACCGTTATCTGCTATCCGCTTCATTTAGCCTAAACTCTACTTTAAACTCTTCTTTTCCGCTTAAGATGTGTGATGTAATCTACTATATAAAAATAAGTTGGGTTTTCCTTCCTGACGCTATAACTCCAGAACGCACGAACCGATTTCCACGGTTTTGCATTCGTTGGAAAGGTCTCGGGCTCCGTGAGGTTTAGAGCAAAGAAAATTCAGGAAAAATTAAAAAAAAATTTTCTTCTTCTTTTAATCACCAAACGAAATGTTACATAAAACGAAGCCATCTGGTGGCGAAACGGAGTTCGCCGGGTTTGCTAGTTAGCTTTAAAATTAAATTTAAATGAAATTTAAAAAAAAAAGCTTCGTTGACGACGTCGCGCCGCGTCTTCCAATTAGACCTAGGCACTCGTGGGTACGTGAAGAAAAGAGTAAAAAAATTAGATACTTATTAGAAGTAGGCAGGTTAATATCCTAGTAATATTATAAATGCGATAGTTTGTGAGGATGGGTGGATGAATAAATGTTCCTTACTCCTTCACATCACAACGAATGAGCCATCCAGGATTAACACGCAGGCTACGTTTTATCCCGGAAAATTAAAGAGTTCCCGCGAGAATTAAAAAAACCTTAGTAGACCAGGGTAGATCATTTTTAAAACGAAAAAAAATAGTAGTAGGATGAAACCCATTAGAAAAGGAGGGGAATATTATAAAGATGAAAGGAAAAATAATTTACGGGCGATCTGAGGTCGGGAAGGGGTGGGGGTGAGTTTTTAAGGGGGAAAAACGGTTTTTCTCGATTTCCGGCAAAACTAAAAGTCCTATTGAAAAAAGTCAAATGGCAAAGTTGTAGGTAATAAAAAGATCTAAAACTTTTGTATTTACACTTTTTTCACATAACCTCAAAATTTATGTGAAAAATTCAAAAAACCCTGTTTTTGGTTTTTTATTTTTATCTTTTACAAAAATTATTTTTTTTTAACGAAATTTGGTGAAAACTTACCTTTTTATGCCCCAAATACGCTGTAATTTATTTGATTAAAAATATTTATTTTTTCACCTTATTTTGAATTAATATCGAAAAAACACCCTAATTTTGAATCGAAAAGTCACCCGTCAAAATCTCAGCTTTTTTCAAAAAGTTGGTATGTTTTCTGTTCGTTGAAATCTCTACTTTCCGATGGTGAAAAAAAATATATATGTTACTACAGTAAATCTTCTCAGAAAATAATTTCAATCTTTAAGTTATGTTACGTTAAGCATACTATTTTTTAAAGAAAATATTACGATTTTAATGTTTGAGTTGATTTTCTTGAAGATAATTGTGACAAGTTTACTTAAAAAAATAAAACAAACATTTTGATCTGTATCAATCAACTCAAACATTAAAATCGTAATATTTTCTTTAAAAAATAGTATGCTTAACGTAACATAACCTAAAGATTGAAATTATTTTCTGAGAAGATTTACTGTAGTAACATATTTTTTTTTCACCATCGGAAAGTAGAGATTTCAACGAACAGAAAACATACCAACTTTTTGAAAAAAGCTGAGATTTTGACGGGTGACTTTTCGATTCAAAATTAGGGTGTTTTTTCGATATTAATTCAAAATAAGGTGAAAAAATAAATATTTTTAATCAAATAAATTACAGCGTATTTGGGACATAAAAAGGTAAGTTTTCACCAAATTTTGTTAAAAAAAAATAATTTTTGTAAAAGATAAAAATAAAAAACCAAAAACAGGGTTTTTTGAATTTTTCACATAAATTTTGAGGTTATGTGAAAAAAGTGTAAATACAAAAGTTTTAGATCTTTTTATTACCTACAACTTTGCCATTTGACTTTTTTCGATAGGACTTTTAGTTTTGCCGGAAATCGAGAAAAACCGTTTTTCCCCCTTAAAAACTCACCCCCACCCCTTCCCGACCTCAGATCGCCCGTAAATTATTTTTCCTTTCATTTTTATAATATTCCCCTCCTTTTCTAATGGGTTTCATCCTACTACTATTTTTTTTCACTTTTTATTGTTTTTGAAGGGATCTACCCTGGCCTATAGGTAATCCACGCGGACGAAGTCATCATCTAGTAATTAATAAACAAACTTTTGACCGTAGTTCAAGGTTTAATAGGTCAGGTTTTGGTTTGAGTTTTGTACTAGTATACCTAAATATGCAAAATAACTTTAAACAAAATTTTAACTCTGCAACTGACTGCGATTATTATCTTAATTACGCATTAAAAATTTAGAACCCTATGAAATTTTACACGCGTGTAAAAATTCTAATAAGTAAACAAAAATAAAGCTTTTATAATCGCTTCAGTATAATTTAACAGTATTTTTTCAGCGTCCAATGCTAAACCAATAAAATATCGCACGAGCTTCAATAACCGATGCTATTCTATGTAAATCAATTAAACAAGTCTTTATAGCGCTCTAAAATCTCATGTTCGAGTAAATAAATATCGTAAAATTTAATGATAATGTAGTACAAGTAGGAACATTGCACATGATCCAATCTCCATACGAGCTAAAGTTAAGCATATTTTTATCTTATAAATATATAAAAGGAAAAGGTGACTGACTGATCTGCGTCTCTAGCCATATCACAAACGTGTTCGATCGCTAACGCTAAAGCAGGGGCTCGCAAAGTATTTTTTATCACACATCCTATCCTTTCAAGGGAAGCGTGAAAAAAACTTTGGGAACTCCTGCTCTTTCCCTTTCTCTCTCTCTTGAAAAATACTCACTCACGTTTCACCCCCCCGATACCCGATACCCGATACCGGGGCATCCTCAGGAGAAGTTGACTCAACAATGCACTAAATAAAGCACAAAATGCACAATTGCAAATTCTTTAGAATTGTGCATTGCCAATAGCATTTTCTACGTTACTAGTTAGTCACTATCGAGAAAAACGTTTTCGCAAATGAGCGTAGGTACTGTTAACATCAGCATAATCTAACCTTCTTCTTATGGGATTTTCCCCAGCCTAACAAAAATCGCTCAATACCCCACCCCACGACCCCCCCTCCCCCACGAGGTGGGGTTTTTTGGACCTCACGATACAGGCCTCCTAGTGTGGGATCCACAGTTAATATTATTAACTTATGTAATTTTTGTTAAATAAATATTTTTCATTTTTTTTTTTTCATATAATAAATGTATACCAACGTAGTTCTAGTAATTAGCAGTATGTAAATGGCCGGAGAATCCCAATTCCGCGAACCGGGCACCAGCTGCGAGTCCTCGCAAATTGATACAGATTCGATATGAGAACATGTCCTCCAATTAAAGCGATCAACAGGCTATTATTGCCTTACAAAGTTGCAGTGCTTCTAACAGCGTTGTGATAAAACTATACATTTTCTCAATTATCATTGGACCAAAATTTCGTAGTCTACTAAATTCACAATGGTCGTTCGATGTTCTTGTAATTGGATTGTAATTCAATGATCCTCGGTATTGCCATTAGCTAAAAAAGCGTTCGCCGAAACGAGTTTATCGTTATCAAAAACGTTATACGCTATCAATTTATGTTTTTAACCGACTTAAAAGTGTCAGTGGCAAACCATCGGAAAACAATTGTGATGCCATTGAATTAGTAGACTACCAAAATTGCTAAAAGTAGCAATTGGGATGTCATTGATGGACAATTGAACTACAATTGCAATAGCAGACTTGGGCCCCTGGGAGTTGCTTCCTAATGACTCATTGTCAGAACAGCACTGAATACCGTAAATTGCAGAAATCTTTTTTTTTTTTTTTTAAGAATATCAGTCAAGTACATCTTGGTTGGTCTTGGTTGGTTATTCTCCTCTCCCATACGGTACGACAGTACGACAATAGTGCAACGGGTGGTATTCGAACATTCGACCTTTCAGTTCTCCGTCCGCACCTTTAACCGTTGGGCTATTAAGGCAATTTTATAATTTTACTTTTTCTTTTAAGATTCCTCAAGTGTTAACCGCTTTGCATGTTAAGAACGCTAGAACAGTGACGGTACATGTCCAAACTCCAAAGTAGGTGAGATTCTTCGCTTAGCAGTATTAACGCAAATCGTGTGAATAGGCTAGACTAACTAACGCGACCTACATCTCACACTATCCTGACTACAGCTTGAGAAGACTGAGCTTTTGGACAGGTGTATCGATCGTTAATTGGCACCGTGTACGATCCGTCGATCGTTATCGATAGCATCGTAAACAGTTATTACAAGGACGAGCCTACACCTTAACGGTAACTAGAATAAAAATATCTGTAATAGCTCTTCTAAAAATAAATTAGTGGTACTAAAACCTCGTGTCCTATAAAACTTCTTGGACACGAGGCTTGGGTACCTACTTCAGAGAGTACCTACTACATAGAGAAATTTTTGCAAAAAAAAAAGTGTAAGTAGGTATTAATTTTAATTTCTCTTCCATAAAAATTGCTGATATATATTTTTTTTATAAAAATATATATGGGCAGTTGTACGTATTGATCCGTCCAATGATTTGCCCTTGCGTTGATAGATTAGTCAGAAAAGGTGACTGACCGACTAAGTTTTCTTTTCTTTTTCTTCTCTTTTCTTTTATAAGCATATTAAAATTCATGAAAAGATCGATGAAAAATTCCAACGTTGAACTACTCAGACTCTTGTAGGTATCTCTACTTGTACTGAATAGTTCATTTTATTTTTCGTAAGTTCGTAAGCATGTCTCTAACATCCTGTATAATAATTTTTCGAAACCCTGCACTACACCAAGTGTAAGAATATATTGGGAAAGTTCTATTAAGTAAATCTAAATATATACTGACTGACTGACTGATCTATCAACGCACAGCTCTAACCACTGGACCGATCGAGTTGAAATTTGGCATACCTACAGGTAGCTGTTAGGACGTAGGCATCCGCTAAGAAAGGATTTTGGAAAATTTCAACCCCAACAGGGCTTAAACCACTTTGCATACATGATACATATAGCTATGATGACGTAGTCATCCGCTAAGAAAGGATTTTTCAAAATTCAACCCCGAAGGAGGTAAAATAGGAGTTTAAAAAATCGAACCTAACGTGAGCGAAGCCGCAGGTTAAAGCTAGTACCTAATAATTTTCAAGTGCTTCGAAGTTCGAGTTGATATCGTCAGTAAATAAAACGAATAGCCAAGAAGCGCACCGTACCATTCCCGCTTTGGCGATAATGGTTATAATTCGTATCGATATTGTATAGATTTAAAGCAACTACGACGTCAGTAGGTACCTGCCGGCAAGCTAAGAAAGTGTTAGCACTTCGATAGCTTCACAAGTTATGGCTTATTGGCCACTTAGGAGGAGCGAAGGAACTGTGCGTGTGATTATTGTTAATATTCTACAAATCCTCACGTTTTTATTACCATTACGCTTATCTTATGCCGTAGATACAGGTAACTTTATGTCATGCCTAGCTAAGCGGTCGTGTGGCGACTGGCGAGTTTAATTTTCAGACTACCGTACCCAAAGGTTTTTTATTTAAAAAATATCACTCCACTGGTTTGCGAGAACAGTGACGGAACTAAAAAAATTAATGATTTTAGAGAATGGCGTTTTGAAATTTCTTGATTAATGTTTTTTATTAATGTTTTTGTGTGACTTTACTGATGTCGGTGTTGTACCTAATTTCTATTCACTACAAAATATCAAAGATTTATGAGCGTTTGGCATACTTAGTTCAGTTTGCTGGAATTTTGAGTTACGTCGATATTCTCGCAAACCCGCGACTTGTCTTGAACACCGAGCCTTGGGCAAAAGCCATTTTAAGAGTAAAATATTATGTTAAATAGTTTAAAAACAATTGCAATCGATTAGGTTACAAGTAAACAAATCCTTTACAGATTTAACGTTTCCAAACGGACTACCAAACCCATTAAAGCTTTATTTATTTCTAAAGATCCTGTTATTACCATAGTTAAACAATAAACGTTATCTGAAATTCGCACGTTTCGCTGGAATCTTATCTGGTAAACTTATAACATCGTGCCATAAGATATCAGCGGCCTGACTGGAAGGGGTCGTTAGCTAAAAATCATTGCCGCATCAATAAACTGCAGAGAGCCGAGTCCCGTTGGCTTGCAGCTTTATAAATACCTAAAGTACTACCCGTTCACTTCAAGTTGGCCGCTACCTCGCGTCGCGCTTGCCCACACGTGCGGCGGTGTGGCCCACACCGCCGCACGTGTGGGCAAGCGCGCTACGCGCGCGGGCGCGAAATTTAAAAATGCCTGTCTCAGGCCAATGCCGGCCGCACGCCTGTCTAAACCTTAAAATGCCTGTCAAATGCGGCAAACGCCTGTCATATGGTAACCCTAGGTGTGGGTAAGCGCGAAGTCAGATCAGCGTGCACCTTTATAAATAGCTAAACTACTGAAGGATCAGATAACGAGTGATTAAAGATTAATATAATGTATGAATTTAAGCTCTAATATACCTATAAATATAATCTCATTATACCTACTGTAAAACTTAATTTTAAGTATATTTTAATTTTTAAGTAATTTGATGAGGATAGAATAAGACTTTGTATTGTTCTTCTTTTCACAAGTGTGTGCGCGAACACAGGTGCACTCTCCATTCCCTCACTCTCATAGTCCGATGGATGACACACCGCCACCTCCTAACCCCGGGCTATATGAAGAATTTCTTGACATAAAAAATAAAATTGGTCCGACCCTAGCCCGACCCGGGAATGGAACCTGAGAACGCATCATGCGCAGACGAACATACCACTAAGTAAATATAGACAAACGAGGCAATTAAAACAAAGAACTACTGTTCTACTTTACAGTACTTTTACACTAGTTGTACACAGTTTAAACTCGCTTTTGACCATTTCCAGGTATTCCGCAAAATGAAAGATAAAATAACAATTTCTTACAAACTACTTACTATAATAAAATAGCTTGTTACACCGAAGCTGTTATTATCGTGCTAATAACTCCAAGTTTACGATACGACCGGCAGATAATCGGTGAAATATCTCAAGCGAAATGTTCATCGACAGGTATCGAACCCGGAACTCATCGGCTCATAACGCTGCGGGGAGTGAGCGCGGACGAACACTGACGTTATATTCTAAGAAATAAGTAGCTTGAGTAACTTGAGTATGAGTTGTACCTAAGCCAATTAGTGCTAACACGTCAGTTAAGTTACCGTTAAGGTTAAGGGTGGAATCTTATATCTATGCGCATTCGCATTATTGATTCGCATTTTGGCCATATAAAAGTACCATTTTGTCTGGTGGGAAGCTTTGGCCGTGGCTAGTTACCACCCTAATGTCAAAGACATGCCGCCAAGCGATATAGCGTTTAAAAAACCGATTAGGGGTATAGACTGAATGAACACTGCCATTCCCCTTCCAAGTTAGCCCGCTACCATCTTAGATTGCATCGTCACCAATCGTCACTTACTATCAGGTGAGATCACAGTCAAGGACTCTCTTGTCATCGAATAAAATAAAAAAAAAACTATAGTCTCTCTGTACTCTCTTAGAGAGTTAAGCTCGCTGCATACGTAACGTGCACGGGACGTGGACGGGACGTGGCCCGGACGTGGTAAGTAAACACGGACGGGAATTTTTAATGCATACGCAACGTGGCAATAACTCAGAACTAACGTGCTAGTGATGTGAACAAGGAAAGATGGATTTTTCTAAGATTGTAGCGAGCTAACTTGGAAGGGGTATAGCAGTGTAAATACAACCCATACCCCTAATCGTTAAATCGCTTGGCGGCACGTCTTTGACGGTAGGGTGGTAACTAGCCACGGCCA
Source organism: Hipparchia semele (assembly GCA_933228805.2). Lineage (NCBI taxonomy): Eukaryota > Metazoa > Arthropoda > Insecta > Lepidoptera > Nymphalidae > Hipparchia > Hipparchia semele. Next base: position 11,908,508 of record OW121722.1, read on the forward strand.
AAGCCTCCCACCAGGCCAGACCAGAGACAATTTAGAAATTATAAATTCCTAAATTGCCCCCGCCGGGAATCGAACCCGAGACCTCTCAGTTATAAGACCACAGCGCTCACCACTGCGCCAGGGAGGTCGTCAAAGGTTGATACTATATACCTATTGATTTGAGCATAAAAAGTTCAACTGTAATTATTATTACATATTAAAATATAAGTAGAGATACCAATGCAATAAATTAATAAAATAAATCTGACCGTTTTCAGTGAGTGATAGTTCGACTGCAATTTTACGCCACAGATAATTTTTATATTTGGTGTCTAAATACTTTCAATGATCGTACACACTCAATTAGTTTTTCCATTCGTCCATTTTTGCTTCGTAGGTAAATACACAAACATCACTACTTAGCTCTCCGGAGCGAACGGGGCGACTGTGCATACGCAGCGGAATCACGCACGGGACGGGGCACGTGCGGGACGGGACGTGCTAAACATCGTCGCCGACGATATTTTTCCCGTTCCGCGCGTGGCACGTTCCCGTCCCGTCCGTGCTCCGTGACGTATGCACAGTCGCTTACATTTTCTATGAAACGATGTTTCCAAAACTCCACGTCCCGTCCCGTCCACGTCCCGTCCCGTCCCGTGCACGTTATGTATGCAGCGGCCTTTACATTTGAACGAATTTTGCTCAACTAATATGCGTATGAGATTCCATACAAAATAGCACTTTTATATGAACAAAGTGGGAATTAATCGATGCTGACAGATGTGTCTTCAGTCTTAGGTGCTATGTATTAGGTATTCTGTGCTCTAGTGGCTTTGTGTTGATAGATCAGTCAGTCAGTTAATCAATCAGTATAATAAAGTAATATCAGTTGTACGATTATGTAAGAAATTGCATTTATATGAAGGCTTTGTTGGTGGTGACTTACGAGCAAATGGATACGATTTTCGTACACAACCAAAAGGGCATTTATCGCAAAAACGCAATGCGATTATATCGACCGGTAAGATCGCAAGTATGTGGGAAAGGCTTAAACCAAACAGTACTATAGATTGTCCAATTCTTTATTTTCTTTTTGGCAGATCAAGAAATTTTGACTTTAGTGACGTCTTCACACGTTACCGATTCGATTTGAAGTAATAATCGATTTTATTTAAGAAGAACTTTCAATCGATTTAATGAAATACTTTTTAATTTTGATTTAACGTACTTATATTTTATTATATATTTTTAATCACTTAGATAAATTAATTTGACATATGTTTGCGGTACAGACAAACAGAAAAAAATAATAAGTTGATTTGGGTTCTTTATCGATAATAATAATAATTAAGGTTTTCTTTCAAAATATGTTTAACTAGCGACCTGCCCCGACTTCGTCTGGGTTGAAATATTAAATATTTGTTTTTACGGGGCTGCGATCGCACAGAGCTTCTTATGGGAAACGATTGTTAATAAGATCACCACAGGAACCACAGGAATCTTCCGCGCCGATACCTGCCACCGTGCCCCGCCGCACCGGCTGGCACCATTTTATTATTTTATCACGCGGAAATATTCATTTTCTGATAACTCCGATATTAATTTAAATTGTATAGTGTATATAAATCAGATCAAGTTATTTATACCTTTGCCTTAATCCTTACCTAAATAAATGATTTCTCAAGCAAGGCAGTTTAAATACCTGTAAATTACTTTTTAGTTTATTAAAATCGGACATTCCATTCGAAACATATTACGAGTTTAATAAAATTGCTCAGTGAAATGTTTTTAAAAATTACGCGTTGATGTCAGTTGTCCTGCATTTACTGTACGTTTATGCCAAAATGTTTAAAAAATAAATGTCCAGCCGTGCGAAGCCAGGACGAGCCGCTAGTATTTAATAATTTTACTTGTTTCATTTGTATACCCAATTACGTAGCTAGTTTGTTAAATAAATAAGTAGGTAGGTATGTGATTTTCCAAGTATATTTGCTCATAACTCTTGATTTAAACTTGGTTTAGACGTTATTAACCACGCGTTTTGAAGTTAACTCACTTCACTAACGCGTGCATAGTTACATTTCAAGGCAGCCGTCAAAAAATAAATAAATTAAAAGAACAATTTCTTTACTCTTGATTTGAACTTAAATTCCAAGATTTCGACTTAATATCTTGCAAATATTCAATCTTGGAATCATAGTTACTATTTTTATTTCCTTTTTTTTTATTAAGTTTGAGAGAAACAATACTTACACGAAGTCAAATTATTTTTATCATAATCGTGAATGATTTATCGTCTTTCAAGAACTGTGTTATACTCTGTGGTTGTTTGTTATGCACAGGGCACTTCACTAAACGTCAATAAAGTACGACATTATTTTAGTACATTATTCCGAAAACAAAAAAGCGGTAATTTATAGGCGTAGGGTATTTGGCAGATGCCAAAAAGAAAATAAAGGCTTGGACAACGTATAATGATATATATTAGAGTTTAGTATTTTATATTAAGTTAGAGGTCTTATACCTTTACAGGTATAAGACCTCGTAGGTTTATTTTGTTTATTAAAAATAATAATATGTTGTTTCCTTTTAAAAGAAGAATGTTTTGAAAAAGATTTGTTTTATATTGTCATGTAGGTCTCTGTATCATACCGCATTAAAGAGATAATAGAAGTTAGAATTCTTACAATTTTCTGTTTTATTTCTAAATATTCAATAGGTTATGGCCCAGTACGAGTAATTAAAAATTGTAAAGAGCAAACAAAGTATCCACGTGTAATTTTAAAATGGATATCGCGGGTGTGAAAATGAGTTTGGAACGGTTTGATGGAAATAATTTTCGCCAGTGGAAGTTCCAGATTAAATGTGCTCTAAGAGCAAAAGGTATTGATTTATTTTCTCCAAAATCAGAGTATGACAGCTCAGAATGGTTGAAGAATGATGGTATAGCCATGTTTATTATTACGTCAGCTATGGACTACAGGCAAATAGCATTGATAGAAAACTGTGATAGTGCTGTAAAAATTATGGAAAAACTTGAATCGATTTATGAACAAAAGTCGGAGTTTAATAAAATGTTAGTCCATGAGAGATTTTATAAGTATATAATGAATCCGTCGGACAGTATGGCTCAACATATATCCAAAGTCGAAAGTTTGGCTAAACAGCTAAAAGATAATGGTGATCCAATTAGTGATACAGCTCTTATTACTAAGATAATAAGTACTTTACCATCAAAGTATAAGTCATTTCGTCAGGCTTGGATGTCACTTGATCCATTGCAACAAAATATACATAATCTCACAGCTCGACTATTGGATGAAGAAGCAAGTTTGACGGCGGAAGAACAGAGTGAAGTAGCTCTTTTAACTGCTAAAGAGAAAGAAAAACAGTATAAAAATTCTGAAATTAATAGTGCCGAGACTAAACATCGGTTTGTTTGCTATATTTGTAATAAACGAGGCCACCTAGCCAGATTTTGTCATTTTAGGAGAAATAACCGAAATAAACAAGATAATACTTTTGCGTTTCAAGTACAAGATACTGCGAGCTTGTTTACAAATTCAGAAAACAATACGTGGATCAATAAAATCAAGAAAAAAAAGAATGGTGAAGTTCAAAGGTACAAAGCGCGACTTTGTGCTAGAGGTTTTCAATAGTATTTTAACAAGTTGTGATGATAACGAATAATTAGAATTTCCTTATAGAGAAGCAGTAGGATCATTATTATTTTTGGCTTCAGCGACTCGTCCAGATATTTCTTTTGCTGCAAATTTGGTATCTCGGTATGTAAATAATCCAAATCTTGATCGTTCTTGTTAGAGCTGTGAAGCGAATACTGTGATATTTAATTGCAACTAAGAGTACTGGTATAGAGTACAAAGGGAATGCCAAATTAGTTATTCTGATTCAGATTACGCTAGTGACGTAGAGTCTTGAAAATCGACTATTGGCTATCTTTTCTTATTGAATAATGCATCAATTACCTGGGCCAGTCGCAAGCAACAAACTATTGCTTTGTCCACAATGGAAGCAGAATTTATGGCAGCCTGTGATGCCACAAAAGAACTTTTGTGGTTGAAACAGTTTCTCTGGATTTGGGAGAATCTCAAGATTCTGTTAGTTTATTTATAGATAATCAAGCTGCTATAAAATTAATAAATAATCCTGTATACCATCAGCGGTCAAAGCATATTGATATAAAATATAAGTTTATACGTGAGAAGGTAGAGCTTGGCTTTCTTAAAGTTCAATACGTTTCTGTAACTAAACCTCTACCTTCACAAAAAAAAAATTTTGTTACAATAGAAATTAAGTTCTTTGTTAATGTTTATTTTGTTTTTATCTGGTTTGTATAAATTAATATAAAATAGCGGGAGTATTAGAGTTTAGTATTTTATATTAAGTTAGAGGTCTTATACCTTTACAGGTATAAGACCTCGTAGGTTTATTTTGTTTATTAAAAATAATAATATGTTGTTTCCTTTTAAAAGAAGAATGTTTTGAAAAAGATTTGTTTTATATTGTCATGTAGGTCTCTGTATCATACCGCATTAAAGAGATAATAGAAGTTAGAATTCTTACAATTTTCTGTTTTATTTCTAAATACTCAATAATATACAATTAAAATTATCCCACACTCACAAGTGGGATTAGTAAAGGATTTAATCGATTGATCGTATTCGTATTCGATGACATTTCCGTCAAAGTAAAATGAACCATAACAGTACGTATTAGCGCTCAATTTCGTGCATGCAATCTTATACGTTTACGTATACGCTCCAAATTAAAATTTGTTGTACTGAATTTGTGACTTTAAATCAGTACAACTAAGGTTCATTTTACTTTGACGCTAATGAATCCGAGGCATCGAATACGAATACTATCAATCGAATTAAATCTTACACTAACCTCAAAGTTCTAATTTAAAGTTGTTTCGGATAAACAAGGCAGTGACAGCGTAATGTCAATGGAATCACATAATTTAACGCGAAAGGTTATATTTGAGTGTTATTTAGTACCAGCCACACCTTTGAGTGGTCTGCTACATTAATCATTTCGCAAGATTGGTGGATTACATGATACCTTATTGGAGCTAGTTAGTAAAGATTGGATGACCAAGGACATAATATAGATCTTGGAAACAACTTTAAATCAAATCTAAAGGCCTATTGAACAATTGTTGTCAAGTTACATATAAAAATTACAATATAAAAACATATATTAGAAGAAGTAGACATAGGTGAAGCTTATCTCTAAAAAAAAAAAGAAATTTCTTCCAGCTTCCATTGAAAGTGAGTAAGGTGAAATTATTGAATAAACTCTACCCGACGTCTAATCGTCAACTTTATACGTCGGTTAAATACCTACTTACTATTCGATGTTTGTGAAATAGGCCCTAAGTTAGCCCTAAGTAGGTATACCTAGGTGAATTAACTTAACTTCATTTTCAACATTTTAAGTTTTAGAAAATATTTGCTATTGTTAAGAAGATCGTGAAGTCTTGGCTGCGTAAACAATGTTTTTCTACATTCACCAAAACACTTTCTCTTCAATATCCACCTCTACACCTTTATAATAGAGATGTTTAAAAAGTTTATTGACTGAATAAGAAAACTGGTAAACTAGACGTTAAGTCAAGGTCGGCAAACAGGTTGTATGCATGTCGAATCGATGTGAATCGTAGATGTCAAAACAAAAATAGTTGTTGATGATGTTTCTTTAAAATATCGGATTAATAGAGTTCCATGATGCATGTCAGCTAATTAATTCTCACACGGAAAGATGCTGTAGGATTGTCTAAAAATGATTGCATTAGTGGGAAGGTGAAAATCACCTCTGATTGAAATGGTGTTCTTGCTGCAGCAATGCATTTTAACCAATAGCAAGAGAGTAAGAGCCAATCAGAGGCCATTGCGATCATTACGCTGATGCAATCATTTTTACGGAATCGGCAGGCAGTAGGTAGCGCTCCTGTCATTTGCATAGGTACAATTCCTCACCTTTACTATTCGAAAGTTAAAATCACGTTAAAATGTTCGTGCTTAGGCTCCAGGGTTTTATGAAAATTTTTTTTGGATAATGGCTTTTTATTACAAAAACTGATTGATCTTGATAGCCTAGTGGTTAGGACTGCGGTGTCCTATTTGGGGGTTATTGTCCGCAAACCCCCCCCCCCCTACTCCCCCTCCTCCTCCCCTCACTTCGGCTTCGGGCTTTGACTCTTCGGAGTTTTTCATAATTTTCCCAAAGGTATATGTCTACCAAAACCAAGGTAAAGTCTACCTTCTAAGTCTAGTCTTCGCATTGCGGGCCAGCGTGAGTGGCTCTGAGAGGAGACTTGTGCTCAGTAACAAGACGTTATTGGTGCTCATGATGAAGATGAAAGACATTGTAGAACCCTCAAGATGCCTGATTCGGCCGGGAGGACCTTATTATTATACCTACCTGCAGACACAAAACAATTCCGTTCAAAAAATGTGCATCAAGATTGTAAAATATTTTGGCATTTACACGGATTTAACGCTCGGCGATTAGAAGCCCACAAAAAGCGGCAGCCATGCGGTTACCTGCGGGTCAAGGCTAAAGACCCCATAAAGCTTTGGAAACATTGTCATAACATCACGATTCACGACGTCCGAATTAACCTAATCGTCAAGTTAGAGAAAAAAGAGGTGTATATCGCTGTGGCACATTATATCTAAATATATAAAAGGCAAAGGTGACTGACTGATCTATCAACGCACAGCTCAAACCACTGGGCGGATCAGGGTGAAATTTTGCATGTAGATAGCTATTATAACGTAGGTATCCGCTAAGAAAGGATTTTTGAAAATTCAACCCCTAAAGGGATAAAATAGGGGTTTGAAAAATCGAACTTAACGTGAGCGAAGCCGCGGGAAAAAGCTAGTCTGGTATAATTTTGAAGGATAGATTAGGATGATAGGTACTAAGTTGTAGCACGACTCACTCAGCGATTCGCGAAACTGAAGTGGAACTGGGCGGGGCATATGTTCAAAGAGCTGATGGTCGTTGAGGTCCCAAGGAAAGTGGCCACCCCCCAAGTAAAAAACTTGAATTATTAAGAAGAAAACTAAGGAAAGTCCCAAATAAAATGTTAGTAGGACCTACATTTCATCAAACCAGAAAGCGTAGAGGAAAGCCAAAAATAGACATTACCTAGAAATGCCTTCACACATACGTACCTAATTAACATGTTTGACGTGAGTAAAAAACATAACAAGAAACTTGTTAAAAGTAACTCGTTTAACCAAACACTGGAAAAAATAACGGTCAAGTGCGAGTCGCACTTATTCTTTAAAGATTCCGTACATTGATATATCTCATCCCCAAAATGTTTCCCGTGAAACAGTGCAGAAGCAGATTTTCAAAACTTGACCAGTGTATAAAATTTCATTAATCAGTAAGGGAGGCCAATGCCAAATACCGCAGTACCATCGTGACCACGATCCAAGAAAATTTTCCACCAATATATTTACCGTGGAAAGTACATAGCCATGTTTTATACGATAATATGTCGTGCAATCATTGTAGGAGACTTGTGTATGGTTTGTCGCTGGTTGTGTCGCTTGGGGTATTAATTAATTTGTGGTAGGTTGGATATTTATATTATATTGCTCAGAGCGGTTAAAATAACGCTGTGGCAGCTCGAATTTTAAGACAGCGTATGACATATTATACATATATAATATGTCATACGCATATGTATAGTCTGAATGACTTGCCGAATCAACGAGTGCAACTATATAGACAATAATATAAAATTGTCATCCTATGTTATGTTTCCAATAATCACGTAATAAGTCTAAAATTGTCGTTTCATGATGACTTTTGATAAGTTTGTGGGTATTTAAGAATTTAAAATTTTCACAGTTTAAATCGTGTGCGGAACCCTAAAACAATATTAATCAGTCACGTCAAATTTTTTTTAGCACTCGAAAGAGCTTCTTTTTACGTCTCAATTTAATTAAGTTTAGAGGTCATCAAAGGAAGGTATTAAAATTAGATTTTTTTTTAGGAAACCATATTGGAAAGTTCTATAATAAAGTCAAATTTCAATCAAAGTAGGTTTAGTACACTTTTTGACAGTCACTTTTCAATTAGTTACTTAGGTAGGTAGGTAGAGTTCCTTCACTTTTATAATGCTTAGAAGTACTTTAGCATTATAAAAGTCAAGTAATTTTGACGAACTTAAAACTAAAACCACGAGGGTCCCAAACGCACCCTGGTCTGAAAAGAGCCCATAACAAACTCAGCCGGGTAATCGGTTCATATTACCATGACCACCGTATCAATATCATACATTGATGGATCACACAGTTAAAGAAATTTCGTGTACAAAAACAGCAGAATCCTTTAGAACAATAATAAATTAATAAGAATAAGCGATTTCACAAAATGGGAGAATAATATTATTGTTCTTTGATGCCTCGTCTTGTGAAATCGTCTTTAAAAAAATATATTTGTTTCTCCTGTACGTAGATGTTTTACTTACTTAGAAAAAAACTGGACGTTGCAAGAAGTTTTTTATAGGTAGCTAAGACTGAAAATTCGTTAATCCAAGCTGATAGATTCAGATTAATAGTCAAGTAGAAAAAAAATACTGAAAGTTGCTTAATGTAGCTTTATCGTTATGTGAAAAGAGTTATAGATAATAATTTTCGTAATTGTTTATCAAATTGTTTTACCATAGAATCATGTTATACATAATTCAAAATACGTGTTCAAAAATACGTGTTATTTTCCGCGAATACCGTGTATTCTTTAAAAACTTGTTTCATGTGTGATGATATCATCACAATGACACTTGATAATGAAATTGATATAAGTTGTTGAATATTAAGTTGTTGATTATTTTGATGACCTCCCTGTCGCAGCGGTGAGCCATGTGGTCTTAAAGTGTGAGGTTTGGGATTCAATTCCCGGCGGGGGTCGAATAAGTGACACATGGATAAATTCTAAAATCATCGTTTGTCTAACTTAATAAAAGGTAATATAATATATTATGTTTATGGCTAATTTCTGTGTAAACCGTACCTTATAACATTTAGATCCAGTATTTCGGAGCATTACCATTTTCATATATACCATAGCATTTCAAGTATACCATATTGAATAGCCATTGAATTGTGGATATGATAGCAGTATTAATTACTCCATGTAATTTCAATAACGTTTTGGCAGCCGCATTCAGTCGCAGTATCCTGCATTGTGATTAATGCAGCCTCTTTTTGATGGCGAGAAGCTATATGTAAAACCCATTTGGTAAAGAACTTGACCAGTTAGTCAAAAATATTTTTTAACTTACTAACCAACCTAACTAACATTAAACGACAATGTAGTCTCGTAGTCAACGTACATTAGCTTGAAAGAGCTATGCGTTTGGTAAATTTTATTAGACCAATATACGACATAGCTCAATGAGTCGAAATATTGATATGGGACATAACATGAAGATCCGATAGATACAGACATTAGTGTCCCAAGGTAGTCGAGTGCCGAGTCTCATTACGAAATGCAGCGTTGAATCCTAAGTGGATTGAATTGATTGAAGCTAATCCATAGAAGCCGGTGGGTAGAAGCAGCACAAGATGGTATTTTGTGGCGATCATTGCAAGAAACCATCCAGCAATAGATGTATATACAGATATACTTGACTAGATCCGCGTGGACTAAGCTTTTTTAATTCCTGAGTTAGTGTTAATCTTGGGTATAAGCTATCTCTATTCCAAAGAACTAAATTAGTTCATTCGTTGTAACCTGTAGCGTGAAAGAGTAACAAACATCCATCAATCCATCCATTCTCACAAACTTTCTCATTTATAATATTATAGCATGTGACGAGAACAACACTCGTTTCGTCGTCTCTTCCTCAGGTCTCTTCATACGCCTTTGGCCTTGTCGTAGGCGAGCTACTCTATCCTGCACTGTATTCAAATTCAACGCACTCGGTTGTCCGCGCGCGGTTTTAACTTCGCGCGGATATGCAAATGTTATGGCTCCGAGGTTATAAAATGCTAAATTCAGACATTCTTCTCGGGCGAAGGGTCATTTGCGGGCAGGGTCACATTCTTATTGGCCGGTTAATACCCCTGCTCCACCTGTGTTTACAATTTCGGTGTACAGATATCAAATTGTTTGGATAAATCGGCCATTTTCCAATGAAAACGGCCAATCAATACCTTGTTTTAACCTACCTCCTTAAAGATTTCTGAGGGTGAACTATTTCAATCAAGTATTTGACGACTTGCCTGACGTAATGGTGAGCGTCGTTGTCCTTGTCTTTTTTTTTTTGCCTACCTGAGTCTCTGGTTCGATTATATTACCGACGCGCGACGGGGACAACTTGGGAATTAATAATTTCCAAATTGTTTCTGGTCTGGTCTGGTCTGGTGGGAGGCTGTGGGCGCGGCTAATCACCACCACTTCAAAGACATGCCACCGCACGATAGCGCGTAAAAACCTTGTAAAACCTATTAGGGGGATAAGTTTAATTATTTATTTATAGGTTTTATTATATTTTTCGTTTTAAAAAGAGCAACTGCTGAGTTTCTTGCCGGCTCTTTTCGGCAGAATCAGCTTGCCGAATCGGCTTGTCATAAAAGCCACAAGTTTGCCTAGATGAAATAGATGGATTTTGAATTTAAATTAATTTAATTTGAATTTAAAACTGCCTTACAAGCTTCTAAGTTAGCCCGCTACCATTTCAGACTAAAATTACATTGTCACGTATCATCGGGTATGGTATGATATCACGTATTCGTAGGGTCATCTTGTCATCTAATAAGAAAAAAAGAATTTAGCATCGTGTTCGACTCTGTTGAATTTAGGTGTTTTTGTTACAAACTACTTTTTATATTTTTTGGGATCTCTCCCAGATCTTTTGAACTTTATTTTATGGAAGCTTTTGTGGAATTATTTTGTTAAATATTCGAAATTATAATGAGTTCCGCGTATCGAACGGACTAAGCCCGTAACAGATCCTAGGCGTGGTTGCATTATGGAAGCGTATGGGAATTGCCGATTTATTCTAATAACTCCATGATACTAGCCGAGGCTTTGGCTTGCTTAACGTAATAACTGAACATCCTTTAGGCTGTTACTAACTTACTGCGGCTGTAGATATTTTAAACGTTTGATAATGCGCCTCTAACCTCTAAACTCTATTATAATTATTATGGTACCTGTAGTACATGTGCTATTATGATTATAACCTATCTGATCCAAAATCCCCCTATTGGCAGACCCCCCACTAGGTGGAACGACGACATCAAGCGAGTCGCAGGGAGCAGCTGGATTCAGGCGACGCAAGACCGAGGCCTGTGGAGATCCCATACCCATGCAAACAATCATGTCGATCCGTAGCTCTGTTGCAGCGTGATCGAAGGACAAACCAATAAACATTTATAATATTAGTAAGAATTTTAGTAAGAATAAGGATATAATTAGTAAGGATACCACGACCACGACAAATATTTTAGTTGTAACTGTTGATAACTTGAAAGAAACTGTTTTTGGATTTGTCTTGACAAAAAGAAATTCTATAATAAATAAAATATAAGCCAATTTTTGTGAGAACAACTCATATCTAATCTACATGACATAACATCTTGAACTTGAAATTAAGCCAAATGATTTATATAATGCTTGAACTTGGTCATGAATTCACACACGCATCTAATGTTCCACAGACTTCGAGACCGCAAAAACATCTTTGGGCAAAACAATAGGTCGTTTTAAACTAAAAGACCTTAGATCAGTTTAAGGGATAGGCGAAAGCGAATAATGACCATAGGACTGGCTGGCCTCACACTTACAAATTTTATTCACATAATAGGTACATTACAGAAGTAGCTTAATTTACTTAGGCATTTGCAAATGTTGTAAATACCACTCGTACCACAGCAGCTTTGTTTTTCGTCAGTGAAGTTCTAACTGTGCGTCACTCAAGTAAGTATCTTATGCAATTAACTTATTGTAAAGCAAATCGTCAGTCAAGTTCTAGAAGTGCGTGAGTCATTTTGGCGGGTTTTAACATTTTGATGCCATTTGATGAAGATATTTCTGAGATATTTGAGATATTGTGTAACTTTTGTAAGTTATCAAATCAATTCAAATATGCATTTTTTTCGTCAATCAAAAAATCTTTCAATGATGACTTATTTAAATACTGAGTTCAATAGTATGAGAAATGTTTTAACCTTGACCCTCAATAAATCCTTATTTGCCATTGATGTTATATTTGATTGGTGGTTCTGAAGGATTTTTGATTTATTTAAGTTTAATTCCTGAGGGTATTCGATTCTCGTCGTGAGTTAATTCGTCATGCTTAACTCCTTCTACTTAAACCATACACTACATTATACACACACTCATGTGATACTAACAATAGGCCGTTCAATTTGCTTAACTATACTTTCATAGTTTATACCCAACTTCAGAACTTTCTAGACTGATCATTTAACCACCATTAAAATGGGGGTGGATGGGGAGGGGGGGAGTTTTATTCTCAACCCTTTTTTACCCTATTCCACCCTCATCACCTGTATGACTATGAACTTCGAGCACCCTTTGCGCAAGAATTTTTTATCTGAAGAATACAACCAGCCGAAGAAATCTTGGCGACCTTAGTGTCTATCCAACATAACAAAAATACGTATAGGTACGTACCTATACGTACGTAGCCTAATACGTGGATTAGATACAGAGCTACATGTTCTATCTTCTAAAATGAATACAATATTGAATATAGTTTTGAAATCGAAACCTTGATCTTTCCAAGTATAGTGCCTACTTCGGAGACACATTAATTAAAAGCGAGGACAAATTTCACCGCCCACTTACATTTGACCGCAAAAACCGGTGCGGGCTGTCCTAGACGTCTTTTACAGGCGCATCTAAAGATCCATCGAAAGCTTCTTAAATCGAAACATATTAAATCTATAGAAAACTAAAAACTTAAATATTAATCCTTACTAAATACTAATATACAACGTGTAATGAAACTCCGAAATAATACTGAAGGAGGTGAATGTGCTCATGAAACTGAACAACCTTCCCCAAGGAACCTTTTTATGATTGATTTACTATTTTAAAAAAAATTTTTACCTCCCATAGTAAATCAATCAGCTGATCAAAAATACTGGCTAAACTAATCTAAATTGAGAACCTATCCCCTTCTTGGAAATCGGTTAATTTTGATTTCACAAATCGATTAAACATACTTCAAAACCTACGTAGGTACGTTAATATTACAAGTAATTTGGCAGGTTGATCGATGCAATCGATTCAGCGGTTCGATTCTTGCGTCACAATAATCGATTACCATCTCGGTTGCCTTTGTTTTATGTGCAACCGTAAACTTGTGTTTTAGGTAGACTTGCAACGAATAGTATATTCGGCAGTATACCGAATACCGAATATTCGGCGAGGCCCCTGACCGAATAGCCGAATATTAGGCAAAAGTATTCGGCTGGATTTTAGCGCCAAAAACTTTTACAGACGTGATTGTTTCGCGCTCCTTTGTTTTGTTCTAATGTACTCATCGCCCGCGCGCCCGCTGGTGCTCTTGTAATAGTGTGAAATTTAACAAATAAACAATTAAATAATTACGAACGTACCTTAATAATAAAAAAATCGATTATGGCCTATAAAAAAAATCACCTATATGGGCATACTTCGAGGATGATGTAAATGATAATATATAATAATAATAATAATAATAATAATAATAAATCTTTATTTATTCATCAATAAACGTACATAATAACATAATGTGAAGCCCTGTCTCCTGTGGAAGTAAAAACTGTGTTACAGGAGACATAATAATAATCAATCGATTTTAATTTTTCATTTTACCAATTATTTCTCTATGACAAAATGTATTATTTAAGTATTCGGTATTCGGCCGAATAATATGTAGATATTCGGTATTCGGCCGAATATAATAAAAGCAGCCGAATAGGCCGAATACCGAATAGTAACCGAATATTCGTTGCAAGTCTAGTTTTAGGCTATTATGATTTTATCTTCTTTTTATTGCGTCAGTTGCTTGGTCGAGTGGTTTGCATGCGGATCGATGCCAAAGTATTTTTATTCTAACTAGTGGTCGCCCAGTAGTAACTTCGACCATATAATTGGTTAGTTTTTTTTTAATGTTTTGGCAACATTTTGAAATTCTTTGGCTATCTTATCCTTGACTTTGATAATTTAAGGTTTGACCGAACCGTCTGCATTCATCCTTTTCTAGATGTCTTGTCCAAATTCCAATGTTATTTACTAATACTTTTATAATAAATACTACAAGTTATTTCGGCTTTGTTATTCATTCCACAGTGTGCATAGTTTATTTTTAATTAAAATCAGATTTATTTTTATGTACCTAAATTAATTATTAAACTATTTGATTCATCGATGGTTTCACAATGTTGAGCTACAACCTATTTTTCCGTTCACCCATGTCAACTGACTTATTGAACGACTCTTCTTGATTACCTACCTAGTTCAATTTTTTTTAAGCTATTGCATAGCTTCTATCGCAGGCCTTGAGCATGGAGACCGAATCCAGAAATTCCGTAACGAAAATAACCTGACACGGGACTCCTCTCACCGCTAGATGGCGTTGATAAAAAATGCTATGCAATAGCTTTACCGCGGCAGTCCCCGAGTGCCACACGTTTTTTTTTCTGTTGATTCTGAGCACCAAAGTGGTGCTCAATACAATTACAATCTAGCCTAACTTAGTTGACTATTTTAGCAATTTTAATTTAATCTAAACTTCTAAATTCCTAGTTCAAATAAGAACAAAACATAGAACCTAACTATGGAGCGCATATAAATACTCTAAAGATAGAAAAGCTCATGATTTCTTAATCACTAGCCTTTATAAACAATGCACGTAAACCCCTGTTCAGTCTAATCACTTAGGACCTAAGTCTTAGGTAATCATTAGCCGTGCTTGTAGAATTACTTCAAACAAATAATCGGCATTCCACTAGGAAGTAACTGCGATAGAAAGTGTCTGCGCATGCATGCAATTTGAATTACGAATCCTGGCTAGGACTTTGCATGAATATTGAATGCGCTTGATTAAAATATACTAGGTAACAAGTAAACATTGTCTCCATGTACTTGTGTACCTACTAGTTGATGCCCGCGACTTCGTTCGCGTGGACTGAGGTTTTTTAATTCCCGCGGGAACTCTCTCATTTTCCGGGATAAAAAATAGCCTATATCTTATTCCAGACTATGATCTACTTCTGTGCCAATTTCAGCAGAATCGGTTCAGTCGTTGTGACGTGATTGAGTAACAAACATCCAAACATCCACACTTTCACATTTATATTAAGTAGGAAGGATAGGATGTAACGTAACGTTTGTGAAGCTCAAAGGATTGTGAAGTTTAATTAGTTTAAATACAAACTTAAATAATGTGTAAAAAACCATCACTGTGCAATAATGATAAAAACACGATTAAGTCTTGCTAATTATAAAATTAATGAATTTTTTAATTACAAAATTGCATAGGAGCAATCGGGTTTGCATCCAGCTATCCACAAGATCCCTACTAAATACCAAAGTGTATTTGTTAGTTGATTTGTCCTTTAATCACGCAGTAATGGAGCAAAATATCATAATTTGCATGAACATAGCTGAGCACTTAAAGAGTTACATATACTGCTTTTTATCCCAAAAACAAAGAGTTTCTGAGTTTTGACACCTAATTAAAAACCTAACTCACCACAGACGAAGAATTTATTGTAAATAGTTCAATAACTTCTTACATAGAAATAAGCTGTTCAATATTAATGTACTTAAGTACTTTTCGTCCTGTTTTGTAACATTCTAAGATGGTAACCCTACATTACGCGCAAAGTTATAAATCATTGCAAACAAACGCAAATTCACATGAAGTAATAAAAACTTTCCCATTATTATCGAGTCCTTAGTGTCAGTCAGTCAAGTTTCTTGTGCTGACTACTCGACCTCAATCGATTAAATTAATAGAGAGTCGAATTGATCAACGATTACCTCAACCAAGCCTCAACCATATTAGGGTTGTCAACAAAGTTTAGAATATTGGCGTAAATCGAATTAAAAATATTGTTCTTTTACATATTAAGTCAGCATCACGTTTTTCATCTGTCGATTTGATTTTAGGTTTTAAATTAAAAAAGGTTCAAAGAGTAACTAATAACATAATCAATACCAAAAATATAACTTGGGACGCTGGCAAAGTATAAGTAAATATATATTTTATTTTTTTATTTTACTTTTGATCCAGATTTCTTTTCGAAGGTTTTGAAAGTATAGAGTAAAAAGGCAATTTATAGGTTCAATCTAATTTTTGTCGTAATTGTGTGCAAAATTCATTAAATAACGATACGAAATATGGACAGCAGCTATTTTAAACAGGTTCCAATTTCGCCTTTTGTTAATCTCTTTTTTATAAAATTATCGAATGTTACAGAAAAATTACATATCTACTTTAATTTCAAAAAATCCTTGCCAATTTCACAAAAGGTGAAAGAAGCTATTACTTGTCACGTTTTTCGTAAAAACATGACAAGTAATAGTCGGGAGTCGGAAGTGTCAACCCTGCGCTACCAGGAATAGTAAGAACAATTTACAACGATCATTAATTTAGTTATAATATCGATATCGACATTCAAAGGTTGTTTTTATAAATTTTCAATCAACGAGCACTGACAAAGAGATCGTGATAAATTCGTCAGCAAATAATGCCTTAAAATATCCGCGGCCAGGCTTTGTTGCATAGAATAAAGCATGCTACAATAATAAAGTAGCCTTCAAGAAAGGTACTTAATATCTTATTCTTTTTCTCCATCAACCGCCAACCGGTAGACGTCCACAGCTGGACATACCGACTTCTTACGAGGATTTCCTCTCGACTCTTACAGCGCGATCAGGCATATATGACGGCTATATATGACGTAGGCAACCGCTAAGAAAAGATTTTTGAAAATTCAATACCAAAGGCATTGACATAATAATTAATAATACTACCGAAGGGGGTAAAATAGGAGTTTAAAAAATCGAAGTTAACGTGAGCAAAACCGCGGGAAAAAGCTAGTCTATCAATATAACGGATGTTACATAAAATTTTCCGTAGCGGGTTACAAATTACAATTTACAGTTATTAATATTTTTCACTTTATAAGTCGCCCATTTCGATCAGAGACAAGATAAAATATATTAATAATGTATCTACGCACCTGCCTATTATTATCACCTCCTTTTATCTCAAAGCAACAATTATTAATAATACAGTCGGAACGTGCGAAACTGCGAACCGGTAATCACCGGTAACAAAGCCTCCGAAGTGGACGTAACAGCAAAAACAATCGGCGATCGAATTCCGATCAAAACGGCGGATTGTGTCGGCCGGGTATAGGTCAATATCGCTACCTAACCGCACATTACTTACTCAAGGTTATCGGGGAAAAAGGTCAATTGTACTATGGTTTGTACTTTGCTTGAGGTAACGTAGTGTTACCAATTGCTTACAATTTTTTGGGAACTTCCATCTATAGAAATAAATAAAATTGAAGTGTCTGTTTGTAAAATCAAAAAAATAGCTTTTTACTAACTGCAAACGAAAGTAAATACGTTACTTATAACAAGAAAACAAATTTTAAAATTTTTGTCTATCTGTCTGTCTGTTTGTTGCCGCTAATCTCGGGAACGGCTGGATCGATTTTGACGGGACTGTTACTGGTAGATAGCTGATATTATCGGGCATAATATAGACTTTCGAAAAAGGAGGACAAGTAGTTATGTTTTTCTACCTATGTACATATATATATATATATATATATATATATCTCTGATTTCTTAACCGATTTATGTGAACCTTTTTTTAATCGACACAAAACTCTTTGCGAGATGCTCTCATAAAAACTTCGGTTTCCTTCAGAGATTAGCCATCTGCGCGGGAAATATTATAGTGCACAGGTGAGTGCGCAAACACAGGTGCACTCTCTATTCCCTTACTCTTATAGTCCGATGGGACGGAAATCCAGCTCGGAGGCACGGGGGTGTCTCACCACCAACTTTCTAACTCCTGGCTAGTACTGAGAATTTCTTGACAGAAAAACCATAATACATTTTAAACCTGATCCGGAAATCGAACCCGGTACTTCGTCATCTGCAGTCGAACTTGCTAACCACTAGACCAACGAAGCAGTTAATTCCATTAGGTAAAAAGTTGTTGACGAAAAAACGGTCACAGGCTAAGGTCATAATGTGGCAATTAAATATCGAAACGATCTATTTTGATAAAATATTATAAAAAAAAGAGTTTCGATAGAGAATTTTAGGTCCGAATATTTTTATTTATTTTATTTGTTAATAATATTTTTATTTATTTAAAGTTTATACAACAAAGTGATGCGAGGGCAGCCTTTGGAATGCCCTTCCGGCTTCCGTTTTTCCAACTAACTTAAATGTCTTTAAATCAAGAGTGAATAGGCATCTTCTAGGCAAGCGCGTACCATCTTAGGCTGCATCTTCACTTACCATCAGGTGAGATCACAGTCAAGCGCTAGTCTTTATATTAAAAAATAACCGGTCAAGTGCGAGTCATACTCGCGCACTGAGGGTTCCGAAACTATTGACCAATGTATTAAATAGGTACCTACTAATGACCTTCTAACCGTCAAAAAGAATCAAACGAGTCGAAACTCGATGGGGTTACGTCGTTTCATTACAGAGTTCCCATAAACGCCTTTCGGCTTCATCATCAGAACCTGCATATCATTTAGGACTAGAGAACTTGTCAAGACGAATTAAAAAGCCCAAACTCGATGGGGTTGTGTAGTTTTCTCACAGAGTCCCCAATCCATCTTTCATCACATTATTTGTCTCGTTGGTCTAGTGGATGTTCTACTGCAGATGACAAGGTTCCATTATATCTGTACCTCAGAGAGCATATAAAGACGTTGGCTTTACACCTAATCTCTCTCTCTGATTTCCGTATCATTGAACTATGAATTGCCTATTAGTACTATATTATTTTGGGGTTGACACAGTATTTTGATAATACAAAATTATAAAAACAATTTAATTTATTCATTAAGTTTATCTTACCTATAAAAAATGTGAGTAGGAGATACAAACTTTGGAATTAAAGTGACCTAACTCAAAAATTGCAATTTGTGGGAAATGAGCAAGACTTCAAAAAAGTAGTGTTGAGTAAAATTGAATGTATCTCTGCCAATAAAACTATTAAAAAAGTTAATTATCTTAATACTTAATCATCTTATACGTATGGATTGGTAATACATATTATATTAAATGTTAAATACATTTTACAACAACAGAAGTTACAGGAATTTTGAGTTAAATCACATTAATTCTAAAGGTGATATATAAACATAGCAAAGGTTGACATTGAGCTTACCACACAGTGATTTGAAAATAATGCCTCAGCATATCAGTTTAATAACATTTCTTTGACTGCAATTGGCACCAATAGGCATTCAACATTTTATCCTAAAAATGTCTCAAGGTAAACACAGAATGTATATGAGCTTGTGACACAATCCTAAAAGTTGTAGGTTCTCTGGGTTGTGTGGAGGTACAGATATATGTATGGATTCTTCATAATCAATATTATCCATACTCAAGGAACCAAATATCAACAACAAAAAATTGACATTGTGCTGCATTTACTTCTGAATATATTATCTCTTCTAGCAGCAATCCAACATGCAGTGCAAACTCGAGTAATAGTCTGGTATTCTGGTAACCTGAAATAAAAATAATTATTGTTAAAATAATATAAGTAACTGGTAAATTGGCAAGCTAAGATTAAACTCTTAACAAATCCTACATCAAACTTTTCAACGAGACAAGTCAGGACATGTTAACTTGTCATCGTACTAAAGTCTCCTGTAAGTGTGGGGAGTGCACTTGCAATTAGCTGGCAGCAAAAGTAGAATGTGCTTCTATTTTTTCTATTGTCAAATGATTATTTAACTGGCCTGTCCAAAAAATTATAATGCACGCCAGTTTTGCAAGTTACTTAACAAATGCCTTTGCATAAATTAGGCTTATCTCTGATTATATTATGATATATTGTTGTACAACACATAAATTATCTATACTTCTATATAATATTGACATGAAGAATACCTATTTAAATAAACTTGTTGAAAGAATTATTAAAATGGTATGGGACAAAATTTAGGTAGCATTATTACTAATTAAAACAGTAACAATAACAAGCTAGTTTTAACTCGGTCTTAAGTCTGAGACTGTCTTCTATAGATAGGCATTTCTATAGTTAGATGACTGCATGAATTTGGGAGTTGTAGTTTGAGTTTCCCTTTCTAATGCTTCTTTGCGAGAGATTAAAATAAATAAGTACTCACCGACATTGGTGATGACGTATTATCCATTGGCGATGGAGTATTGTCCATTTTGATAATGGGTTTAATTCACAAAGTTAGGTATATGCATTAAGTCTCTGTCTCGAATACGAAGTTCACCTCCATACAAAGTTAAAAGAAAACACTGATTCAGTACTAATATTGTAAAATGTAATATAACTATCCCACATATAAAACAAGAGATCAAATGTTATTTGTCTCCAAGAGAATATAAACCATTTAGTATGCTTATTTGTGCAAACTACTATTGAACTTTTGTTTGTTTGAATTTGGCTTTGAAAGTTTGAATTTTGAACCAACTTTGAACACCGTAGACAGCTGTCTACGCCTCTATGAAATCTATGCTATGATTAATACCTACTGGACTGGCTGTCTCTGCAGGTACCTACCTACCTAGACCTACCTACCAATGATTAGATACCTTAATAGTTATGGATCAATTTGAAGCACCACATTTGACATACGAGTGTCTCTGGAACTAATAATATTGCAAATGATGCACCGACCGCCATAATTTTATTAACTAATATAAATAGTGAATAAGTAATAGTGGAGAAATAAATTAAAAGTAATTGCATTTATCAATGCAGTGTCGCTAACTTTGTTATACCTATACAAAAGTTAGCAACAAATCAATACTTTCAACTTGAAATTTTATAATTTTTGAGTAGGATTTTATTTTGATTTTAGTAGTAGTAAGTAATATTTTATTTATTAGAATGACATACTTAAATCTGTAACATAAAAAGTAAAATCAAAGTTTATGGGTAGGGAATGCGTGTATGTACTACTGGGGCCCAAGTCTGCTATTGCAATTGTAGTTACATTACAGTTACATTGCCTATCAATGACATCCCAATTGCTACTTTTAGCAATTTGACTTGGGGCCCAGGGGTTCAATTGTCTATCAATGACATGACAATTGCTAAAAATAACAATTGTCATGTCATTGATAGACAATGTAACTACAATTGCAATAGCAGACTTGGGCCCCTGTACTAATAGTACTAGAATTTACTAAATGACATACAGCACAGCACAGACAGCAGCCTGTCCACTGTTAATCATAGATTAATTCTAGAGGTCAGTGTAAAAAAGTTGTAATAATAATCTGTAGTAGAAAAAAATTCTATTAGTGTTCTGTGAATCTGTAGTTGTGACAAGTGACATGTGGACGTGACGCGTTAAAAAGTTAAGCTTTGAACAAACTAACGGACACGTAAGCCGCGGCTGGATAGTAAATTCCATTGAACTTTAGACACTATATCGGGCGTAGTCGCGAACGTAACCTTTGGCGATACTTGAGCGTTCGGATGTCCGATAGAAATATGGGCCTGCTGATCTCAAACGACTGTGCACACTTATCAGTCGCAGCTATAGTCGCGGCATCCGATAGTTTGTTTTAGCCTTAGCGTTGCAATTAATTTAAAAGCCATAGTAAGTTATCGTTTTTTTTTTTGTTTTTTTTACTGTTTTAGGTACTATTAATGGTTTAGAGGTATCAAAATCTCCGTAATTTGCAAGATTTTAATACTGGTGTTTGTAAAATATAACGGGACTTACTATGAAACTAAGAATTAGGTGTGGAAAGAAACGATTTTTGGAAGATGTCCCTTAATTTGTTTTAATAGTGAGAAAGCCGTGGTTTTAAAGCTGTAACTTTTCACTGAGTTAAGCTATAAGCTTGATATTCTTAAAACACTACGAGACCATTGAACTTTATATTCAGTATAAATTTCGACTTAGTATCATAAGCCGTTTTCGAGAAAAACGGTGGTGACACACTGACAGACAGACGGACAACGGAGTGATCCTATAAGGGTTCCGAAGTTTTTTTTCGGAACCCTAAAAAGAACAGATTAGAACGATGATGAAGTATAAACTGTGTTTTTACATCCGCGTCCGTCCTTTTCTTCTTTTAAACTGTGGTTACCCTGATCATACTACAAAATAATCATTCCTTTGTTGCAGGCCCAGCGACCTACAAACCAACGTGCGAGTGGAATCAAGATGGAAAGTATTATTGATTAAATTCTATCTGTGGGGTGACAAGATAATACGAAATAAAAAACGGGACTTAGAAATCATTTCAATGCAGCAATCTGATCCCGAGACTTGATAAGATTATAGTGATAATTACAATTACAAATCTTAAACCACTGAAGTTCAAATTGTAACAGCAACTTGCATTCAAAGTATTATAATCGATATCGTAGTCGCAGAAAAACTGATTGCACAAAATTTAAAACTATTATCAAAAATCTGAGTTCACCATCGTAGTTACTCAGCCAGTAACAAAAAATGCTATGATAACAACGAGATTTCTAGCAAAATTGAAAAATATTGCAACGTTTGGCAGAAATTTCTAGAAAGTTCTCAACAAAAGTCGAAGCCAGAGCGAGTCCAGATACCATAAATCCGAAAATATCAATAAACTGCAATGGTTGTATACTAAGGAATCAGACATTTCGTTAAACAAGGCCTGAGTATGAAGATGTCTTTACAAGTGACGTAGTAAACAATCCAAGATGGCGCATAAAGTGAAAACCAACCATTATGTCGCGACGCACCGGTCGGGGGTGGACTCTCCATCTTCTGGCGGATACTTGCACAGATCCTCGAGGGATGAGAACGACAGTCATCGAGCACCCTCGGAAAGAACGCTGTCGGAATATACGGTGAGAATTTGTTTTACTTTTTCTTGATATCGACCGTTCCGTAGAACAAAGTCTCATCTGCTAAATTCACAACTTGAAATTTGAGCCTTAAAAGTCACCTCTGCAAGGCTCAAATCTCAAGTTGCGAATTTAGCAGATGGAGGTAGAGAGTTTTAGGTAAAGTTGTTTACACTTCACACTCAAGCTTCATTATTGGTGATTTAAATAACAAAGAAACACACTTACTTGTGCATTTGTAATATTCGTAAGGATAGAAGATTCAAGTTTCACAATATATATGCATGTAGATACTACATATCGTCGGGGATAGTGCAAATCCGCGTAACTAGCATTAGTACCTTAAAATCCATTTTCATATGTTTGTGGTCAAATAAAAACCGCGTAAGTGTCGTAGCGACTAAATTAATCACTTTAAAAGATATCTATTTTTATCAATACAACACATGAACTCTCTGTGTAAAAAATAGCCCAATAGCCGTAGAAATAAGAAATTTATGTTTTAAATTTCCCCTGTAAAACTGTGACTAGTGTAGATCCGCGATTTTTACCAAATGTAGGTACATACGCGGTTTTGCACTATCCCCGACGATATAATATAATATGTCATATTTTAATAAATTCCTAAGGGGTTCGGTTTGGGTTAGGTACCTACTGCATTCCTTCAGTATTTTCCAAAACTCACCCTTACTTAAATTACGTAAGTACAAAAAATACGTGCTACACGCCTTCGAAGATACTAAAACAGCTATTATATCACCTGTAGCATTACTACGCATAATACAAATTCTTCGAATCGTAAAAACAGATCGACATTAGTCTTATTTACGTTCTGGAGCAATGACGCAAGACTATTTCCTTCATAAATTAGCGAACATCCGCCATACATAACATTATTCAATCCTGCCGTATGTGTACTTATGGCTGTTTGTACTGTTTACCTAACACGGTAACTTGACAGATCGATCGTGTCAATGGTCTGTCAAAGACTTGGGTGCTCCAGCACTTAATTTTGAGGAATGACTGATAGAGCAGAGAATTATCCAATTTTGTATGTTTTTACGTCAGCGATTCATTCGCTGTTTTACGTATGTTCTTTCGTAGCGCCTAAGCTACTACCCAGATTTTGATTAATGAGGTGTCAATCAGTTTGTTATTATGGTCTTAGTGCCACAGATAGGCTACATTTTACCTATACGAACAAAAATAATTATTTTTTACAAAAAATGTTTACTATTAAAAATATCAAAAAACTATTAAAAAAAAAGTTACTTGAGTTTTGCCTCACGTGGCGCCAATTCCCCCCGTGTTCCTCTACGTCTAATTTTCTGTAGTATCCTTGATAAACTCTCTGTATAAATGAGACAGAAAGTGGTCAATTTCAGATATGTAATAGATGTGACGACCTCCCTGGCGCAGTGGTGAGCGCTGCAGTCTTATAACTGGGAGGTCTCGGGTTCGATTCCCGGCGGGGGCAGTTTAGGAATTTATAATTTCTAAATTGTCTCTGGTCTGATCTGGTGGGAGGCTTTGGCCGTGGCTAGTTACCACCCTACCGTCAAAGACGTGCCGCCAAGCGATTTAGCGTTCCGGCACTATGGCGTGTAGAAACCGATAAGGGGTATGGGTTGAATTTACACTGCTATACCCCTTCCAAGTTAGCCCGCTACCATCTTAGACTGCATCGTCACTTACCATCAGGTGAGATCGCAGTCAAGGGCTATCTTGTTATCGAATAAAAAAAAATGTGCCGATCTTAATTTAAAAAAAAAAAAATATCGCAATGTCAGTTTCGGATAGGTAATGTGCGTCCATCTTAATTAAAAAAAAAAAACTAAAAATATAGCAGTTAACAATTATTTTTGATCAAATTCAAGCGAAACCAAAGGCTAGAGCCAATGAGAAAATCATAAACGTCCCACAGTAACTACCAAACAGTGATTTATTTCGGCCTCCTCACATCAGGCGCAGTTAGAATCGATTAAAATGGCACAGAAATACATACAGGAATGCCATAAGCATAATATCGAACTATTAAATTCGTATTGTTGAATGTTCAGAACTGCATTCGTCATGTGGATCATAACAACTTTTATTGCAAATCAATCGTTTGTACCTTCCAATATGTATACGCTGGTTACTATTCGACGGCCCAACCGAATAAAGGCGTTTGTTTGTAGACGATAGACGAGCGAACCCGCTCTCCCTTATTCAGTGACCTAAACTTGCTTAGCTGCATTGTAGACGATAGACGAGCGAACCCGCTCTCCCTTATTCACTGACCTAAACTTGCTTGTTTGTTTGTAGACGATAGACGAGCGAACCCGCTCCCCGTCTGGCGGCGGCGAGCGCGAGCGGCGGACCGCGCGGCGCCATCACAACGGCAATGGGTCGCCGCGGGACTCCGGCTCCGAGGTCTACGTCACCAGCGCCGCCTACCGACCACCCTCCGAAATCAGGTGAGAGTAGGCGATTGATGTCCATTGCTAGACATATCGACATATAAGAACTAAGTAGGTGTTACTCGACCAATACAATTAGGCTCATGACAAATAGGCACGGTGTTATTTGAACTAGAGAGAGAATAATAAAAATAATAATGTCACGGCGGCCAACCTCCTCAGAGATTAGCTATCTGCGCGGGAGATATTATAGTGCGCAGTATGTGTGCGAACACAGGTGCACTCTCTAGTGCCTCACTCTCATCGTCCGTATAGTTGGTATAAACGGGCAATAGCCAATCATGCCTAAACCATCCCTTAGTAGGAGTCTCTTTACGCAGGTATCCCCTAAATATAATTCGTTATCCAATATTATTTCCACCGTTAAGTGTACCCTAAAGGTTAGTGAAAACGACATTGCCAGAAAGCGTCAACTAACCTAGCTTAATTAGCCCGTAAAATAAATGTTAGGGAATGTTTGTGAAAACAGGCATTAGTCCTCTGAATTATTTGCAGAAAACGGTATCAAAATACTTTGCCTGTACCTTGCAATTCGAGTATATCTACATGGGATGTAAATTGAGTTTATCTACGGTATAGTGGCAGAGCAAAATCCCGTTGAAATATCTCATTTCAGACAATATAAGTAATCGAGTCGAACCTATTACCGTGTGTAGTATCAGGTAACTGGCACTATGTGCATGTTGCAATAAGCCGCGTGTGGATGAGTCATACACCGTTGCGGCAATTGCACCATGCTCTATGGGTAATTTGCCATCAATCCCGCCGTTTAAGGCGATGGTTTTGTTTTATTCGCGCTGTGTGGACGGGCGATTTGGACGCGGCGTTTTTAGGTGTTCATTCTACTTCTTCTTATCAACTAATAGACGTCCACTGCTGGACAAAGGTCTCTTGCATGGACTTCCACAGGTCTCGGTCTTGCGCCGCTTGAATCCAGCGGCTCCCTACTGCTCGTTTGATGTCGTCGGTCCACTTAGTGGGGGGTTTACCAAAACTGCGCTTCCCGTTGCGGGGTCACCACTCCAGCACCGTGGGACCCTAACGACCATCAGCTCTTCGAACTATGTGCTCCGCCCATTTCCACTTCAGTTTCGCGTCTCTGAGAAATGTATTAATTTATAACGACTACTATTAAGTATGTTGATGTTTTTATTTAAATCATTTTATAATTTAAATGACATTCGTAAGAGCTTACAAAAGCCTTAACCGAAAACTAAAGATATTGTATTGTATTGTATTGATCATATAATATTATACCTATATTTACTGTAAGTTATGTAAAAACCTTATATTTGTTTTTACTGATACCTGCGTATTCGTCCACGGCTTTGATTCCGAGAAAAGTATCGTATGCCTATTGCCAACGTATGTATAAGATCCAAGCTAAATTTTTGAAACTGCCTATGTAAATCAAAAAGGTCGAAAGTTTAGAAAACTTTACCGGCTAAAATAATCACCGTTTTTAGTAAGTTGCAAAACGCCGCGTTCGGAACGCTTGTCTGCGACGTGTCATAGCATTTGATGAAAACAACTCGGCTGGCCGACACGTTACGTGATCCGTTGGTCGGAATTAGGCGAATCTTGAGATAAGCTGCTTTAACTGGTCGTAGCGGTTCCTTTGTATGACTTACCTTGTACCTAATATTTATAATATTTAATATTTTTTGAGTTAAGTAGATTTTACGAAATTAAAATATATCACTTGCTTTAGTAGTAAGTGAAAACATTGTAAGGAAACCTGCATGCCTGAGATTTCTCCAGAATGTTCTCAAAAGATATGTGAAGTCTGCTTGGCCAGAATGGTGAAATCTTTCTCATTCTATGGTTATTTTTAAGATCCTATATGAGCTTTTTTTTTTTAAGAATATTAGCCAAGCTGAACTTCACTTATACATATTCTCTTCTTCCCTCCAAATAAGCGAAAAGCTTGTGGTAAGAGTGTGTACGACAATAGTGCAACGGGTGGGGCTCGAACCTGCGACCTTTCAGTTCGCAATCCGCATCTTTAACCGTTGGGCTATTGAGGCTTCTTTGTCTATTGTCTTTGTAATTCTACCAAAAAACTGCAAAACTTGTAAGTATACCTAGGCTTCTCTTTGGACTATCTATCTACTCGCGTTACGATTGAACTAATCGGTTGTACTAGTGAGAATGAAACTCTTGAACATAAGAAATGGTAAAATCTTAGTCAAGCACCAAACAAAAAACTAATTTGACTAATACAAAAAAGAAAGGTATTGAAATAGTAAAATAAATAAGTCTTGGTACACTATAAAGTTCCCACGGGTTAAAGTAATTTCTTTTACTTTCTATTCGCGTCCTTGATGTTAAAGCGTGACGGTGGAGCTTCCATTAAGGCCCAAGACACGGAGCTGCCCGCGAAATTCAAATTTAATTTGGTTTTTCGCCATTTGTAAACTAATACGACAAAGTAGGCTTATGGTATTCAAATTGCGCCAATGGCAGTATCATCTTCACAGGTTTATATACTAATCTTAACGTGAAAGTATCCAGTTTAAGAAATTAATCAAAATAATGAGTTTGACGTGAGCTACTCACAAATTAGTCATTATTTTGATTAATTTCTTAAACTGGATACTTTTACTGGATACATGTAATTTTTGTCGGTTTTTTTTTTGGATACTTAAAACTTGATCTACTGCTGTAAAAATCAAATCTGCATCTAAAGATTTCCCATTTCGCCCGGTCTTAAGCTTTTTGGTGTAAACTAAAAATCTTAAAATAACAAAAAGAAACGACGCTCCACATAAATGCAGTAACAAAGTTATTGAGATAAACTTTGTATTAGCTTTTGAAGTTTTATGTCGGTAGTTCTGAAATGTAATTTTATATTCCGGAAATCGCAAGCATCATCTTGTTTACAATAAGCAACTGGGTAGGTATATTGATGGAAAGGGAGGGAAAAATATGGATTCCGTGGAATGGAATAAGTGCATGCCCAGCACTGGGACCTTGCCTTAATTATATTAAATCAATAAATAAATACAGAAAAATTTTTTAGAAAGCTCGATAATTTTTTTTGTCGAAAACGAACGACATTTCATAGAGAAGAGAGCCAACAAGTCAGCCATTTTGTGTGATATTACTACATACCTCTAGAAATACCACAACTCTGAAGAACCCTTTGTCCTCGACTTGACATCTTATTTGTGTCTGTTTGTTCACGATTTGTTCGCCTTCACGTGACTAAGGGGTTTTTGTAAATGTCTTGTTGGTGCTCACTCGGGACTTTCTCTTTGAACTGTCCACGATGCACAATGGACCAATCATTTATTAAATACTCTTCCAAACGTAACTTTTTGTAATGTCTCAATTAAAGGCTTGGACACACCCACCGCTCGACGTAAAGTTGTCCAACGGGGAGTGACTTTCCGATTCCTTGTTTTATAAGATTTATGAGGTATATTTTGTAAATCACTTCGTCTTTTTCTTTATCAACCGAAAGACATCCAGCGCTGGACAAAGACGTGGGTCTTTTGTATAGCTATTCACTCTTGAACCGCCTGTATTCAGTGGTGCAAGGTCGCCAGCACCAGGTTCTCGTTTTGTATGCTGAAGGCCGCGCGCCGCCCATTCCCTTTGACACGTGCCACGTAGTTTTTGATTTTAAGCTATTACTAAGCTTCTATTGCGGGCCAGCGTGGAGACCGAATCCAGAAATTCCGTAACGAAAATAACTGACACGGGACTCCTCTACGGCGAGCCGCTAGATGGCGCATTTTTTATCAACGCCATCTAGCGGTGAGCCGCTAGATGGCGTTGATAAAAAATGCTATGCAATAGCTTTACCGCGGCAATCCCCGAGTGCCACACGTCTTTTTTTTATCGATCCTGCCAGATAATTAGGAAAAACACTAGGTCAGCCGCATTACCATCTGCATAACAAAATGGCCGTCAAACAAAACGGTTATATAACGTTATGTCACACGACTTCGTGACATCCGATTTGACCTTGACTCGGAGCGAATAGTATCTAGTCGTGACTCGTCCACTAGCCGCCGGTGATGATTCAATAAGCGATATAATATAACTAGTTATTTGTTAACTGAATTAGTGATCCATATGTCCATATCGAATTGATTGAAACTAATTTGTCTATCGATCGATCTTGATCGAGGATGACGAGCGCAATCTTTATGCTTTACCTTTAACCTTTAGATTTAGTTTTGAAGCGCAAATCTATCATTTAGAGTCAACGGGAAAAGGGCGGAGAATCTCTTTACCGTCCGTACTAAATGACAGATTTGCCGCACAATTAAACCTCTGGTTAAACACAACGTTGGGCGACAATGACGCGGCACCGAACGAGAAAAAGTTTTATTTGACTTCTAACATGATCATAGCAACGGAGAAACTGTTCACTAACTAATCATTTTCTGTGAAGTTTTTGTTTATCGAAATATTTAAACATTTTTCTTATTCGGTGACAAGATAGACTAATATAGGAATTATGACCCTAAATGCACAGAGCTTGACTTTCCACAATATGGCATCAATTAGGGCTCAAACACTTGACGAAACAATAATCGCCATGCATTGTCCACAGTCGCCAGTCGCGCGCGCCGCGGAGCGTCTACTCGTACCGGAGTGCGGTGGCGCCCTCTGTCGCCTCCACGCACCGCTCCAAAGTCTCTAGAAAGGTAGGTACAGCTCTAAATCTTAAATCAAGAACATACTATCCGTTTTCAACAGCTCTCAAATGCTTTTCCCTTTCATCTTTATAATTGACTGATGTAACGTTCCAGGCTGGGGTGAAGGTGGACGCGATGGCGGCGCCCAACCCGCTGTGCCCTAACGTGAAGGGCATGTGCTGCCTCATGCTGCTGCTCAACCTGGGCCTCATCCTCGTCACGCTCGGCTTTGTCATCGTGCTGCAGTTTTTTGAGCCGCTGTTTGTTTGGTAAAGCCTTATTACTAACCTAAAACCCGCTATGACAGAAATCACCTCTGATTGGCTGGTACTCTCTTGCTATTGGTTAAAATTGATTAATTTAGACAACGCGACGTCATAAATTTGGTCAATGAGAGATGATTTATTTATTATTATAATCGTCACACTATATAGCAATTTTTTGAAGCCATTCCATGCTACTGTCACATTGTCTGTAACTCTGTAGGTACACCGGCGTCGCGTCGTTGATATACGTATTATATCGGTGCCTCCTACAATCAATTAAAATATCACTTGCTTTAAGGGGCGAAGGAAAACGTTTTGAGGAAACCTGCATGTCTGAGAGTTCTTAAAGGTGTGCGAGGTCTGCCATTCCGCACTACCTGCATGTCTGAGTTCTCAAAGCGTGCGAGGTCTGCCAGTCCGCACTGACTGCGTGTCTGAGAGTTTCAAAGGCGTGCGAGGTCTGCCAGTCTCCAACACGCCACAGTTTAATATAAATCATCCCCGAATATCTTTGAACCTTTAGCCATCAAAAGACTGTTCCAAATTCGATGTGAATTTATGAAAATGTCCGCAAAAAGCGCAAGAAAAACAGAAGTGAATCAATAAACAGTTCCCACGTTTCAGAAGCGAAGTGAAGTGGGTAAACTGTTTCCAAAACGAGATCACAATGCGGTTTACATTCATAGGTACTTACGCGTACTTACATCACTATCACCCGCAATGAACTATGCAGATTATAAACACGCCTTCTCATGGGTTGTGATATTGCGACTGCGGCGTATTTGACCAAAGAATTGACTCGATTGAAGCAATTGTATTGCTCAGGGGGCCTATTGCCGTAATTTGATTGTGGCGATCCGAAGCACCTCTGATTGACTGTATTTATAGCATTTTCGCTGCAACTGGGTATGTACATTTTAGTCAATAATGAGAGTTTCAGCCAGTAATAGATGATTTCGATCGATCGATTTTCAAAATGCTTTTGAATTGTCAAATTAGATTGTTTGAACCTTGTTAGGAATACCGTTAGGTACAAGACTAAGAATAACCAACAAGAAACTCGGCTATAAAAATTGTGAAATATGCTGCGAAATCATTAGGTAGGTACTTACAAAGTACCTATTATCTACATTAAAATAAATAAAACAGTTATGTTTTGTAGGAGTTTCATGTTAAACTAGGAAGTGATTATCCAAGATTCAATTAAAAATAATAATATCCAAGACTCATTCATCGTATCTATGGTTTAAAAGACTACACAAAAACCGCTACAGTACAGATGTAACTACCAGTCAACGGTTTGTTAGGAATAAAGAGGCACGTCTCCGTCAAAGATCGTGAAATCATGCCCCATGAGAAGCCTTCCTAAACGTAATCATTCTCAGAACATTAAAAATCAATTTGCATTTTAAAATAGTCCGCGTCCAACGGTAAATGTAATTTGCGATGACAATATGACATTTGTTCGAAGGTGTTTTATTTCTGAACGATTCCCACGAATGGAGATGAATAAGTCAAAAAAATATTATTAATGGCTTCAGTCTCTATAGATAAGCACGGTACGGCAGTAAGGTACGGTACAGTAGGTACGGTACTGTTCATGGTAGGTACTTGGTAGTTACTAATGTTTCTCAGTGCTGTACCGACTCACAAAGCTCATTTAAGTTAGGTGGACTGAAGGTAGCCTCAAAATGAAGACCTTTATCGTCATTTTGGCGCTGATGACAAACAAAAGTTACAGTGAAGGTACCGGGAACTAATAAGAAAAATAAGTATACTTGCCGTGCTTACAGTGCTATATTATAGCCTAACTTATATGGCTAATAATCATAATTGTAGGTACACATCTGTCTAAATCTCATGCTATCCCTTTCTAAATGGTCTCAGCAGAGAAGGATATCACTAGATTAAGACCTGTCAATTTAATTTAGAAATTGTGTACAAACGTCGATGTACCTACTAGATGTGGCGTTCCAAACACTGACTTTGTTCAACTGATGTGCACAGTCGACTGTGCATTAGTTGTTTACTTTTTTTTAAGTATGTTACCTACTAGTGCTCGACTGCGATCTCACCTGATGGTACGTGAAGATAAAGCCTAAGATGGTGCGCGCTTGCTTAGAAGATGCATTCCTTATAGAGTATGTACTCTATCACGAAACATTGCCGACCGTGCCCGCCTTATGTAGGTCCAAGTTTTTAGTTTTGCGTTCTAATGTGCGTTTCTATGTACCTATATTTCGATGTGTACAAACGAATTAGCAACATTATCTAAATCGGAAATGTTTCTTCTTTTCCAGGATTCTGGGTATAGTCTTCCTCATATTCGGCTTCATCACACTTGTGGGCAGCCTCATCTACTGCGTGGTTCTCTGCCGAGAGAACCCATATCCTCGGCACCCCGAAGACTTCTACTGGACCCACCACTGGTCCAAAACAATCGGCCCTTCTGAGATACACTACAGTGCTAGTGAGAAACCGTATCGCCAAAATGGACATAAATACGACAAGTACAACGGTAACGGAAAGTATTCCGATAGGGAAAGTGCTAAGGGTTACTCGGATAGAGAGAGTAAGTTAAGTAGGTACTGAGGTGTTCCTTGATGTATAACAAACATAAGCCACCTGTAGCACACCTCCTTCGCGAAATATAAATAGCGTAATCGCTGAAGTTTTCCCGTAACTTGTCCGTTGT
Organism: Hipparchia semele; assembly: GCA_933228805.2. Lineage (NCBI taxonomy): Eukaryota > Metazoa > Arthropoda > Insecta > Lepidoptera > Nymphalidae > Hipparchia > Hipparchia semele. The sequence continues at coordinate 11,941,669 of OW121722.1, forward strand.
ATGCAGGAAAATATATCGAGATAGAACAGTCATTCTATTGTGCCTATTTTGTTTCGAGACTAAAGTCTACCTTGTGATGGAGGGAATTCCTCCTTTTTGAAATTAACTTCCAAACTTTTAGTTCTATAATTATTTGTAGGAATAATAGATAAATGTAATTCACGGGATATTTTTTTGAAAACTGGTGCATTGTATTGCACAGTATATGCAAGCGTGCCCCGCCCACTTTCCCGTTCTATCTAGGTATATTCATATGCTATGCTTACGAAACTCACTTTCAAGGGAATCTGAAAGAAACTTTTTTTAGAGATAAGCTTCACCTAACTATGTCCACTTCTTCTAATAATATTTTCTTGTAACTGTCTATATGTAGATACATAAAAAATAAAATAACTAAATAAATAAACAGAAGCTAAACTGCACTCTCTTTACTAAGCAATCTGGACGTTCAATATTATTGCATTGCCACAAAATATTTTCAAGGGAAAGATTCTCTTTCCGTTAGAAAAGTTAAGCTTCAGACATAATAGGGACCGAGGCTTTAACGGCTATGCTACAGGTATTTCGCGACTGAGGTCTGCTAAAGACCTAAAATTACCAATGTACAAAATAATTACTTACTTCTGCTTGTCATAAAAACCACATTTTGTACATGTTTGATGTTGTCTTATCTGATTTAGTTACGTATAAAATAACTAAATGTTTACTAACTTTCAATTAATTTCGACATAATTGTAATGTTTAGTAACTACTTTATAACATTTATTGTAAATAATTTATATACATTGATGTTTCGAAAATGCCATATTAATTTACCTGTTATAATATAAAAAAAATTTAAGTAAGTAATAAAGAAATATAATTGTATAATAATATTAAGTTTCATGAATTCCGGAAACTAAAGTTGATTCAGAGTTTATCTTATTAACTTTAAATAATAATAAATAATTAATATGTAATAAATGATAAAATATTTTTAAACATATGCTTTTCATTCAATAATTATTAATATTATCTTTTGTTATCCTATGAACATTCGAAGCCATTTTATATAATAAAACAATAAAACTAATAATAAAAAGAAACAGATAGCAGAATCTCGTGTCTCTATCTTATTGTCGAATGAACTCACTGACCTGTCTTTATTTTATGATTAACACAGGACTTACTGTCCCTATACAAATGACAGCATAATTATAGATCAATTTGAAGCGCCACATTTGACATACGAGTGTCTCTAGAATTAATAATATTGCAAATGACGCACCAACCTCTTATAACTAATCTATGATTTCATAGATTAATTATAGAGATTGGTGCGCCATTTGCAATATTATTACTACCAGACATCTATGCTTACAACGCCAAGATGGCATGAATAAATTCCAAAATGGCGTCAATCAAGTAGATCCAAAAAAGAAATCATGGCAGCAAGTCCAGTGTTAATCATAGATTAAAGATAGAGGTCAATGAATGAACTGCATCGCGCCATTTGTGCAGTCAACCCCGAAGTGATTATATTCTCTTGGGTCAGCCCATGCGTCAACCAAATCGGCCGCGATCATCGAAAACGCCCTCATCGAAGTCACAAAAAAAAAAGGAAACCACGCCATTTTCATAATTTTTTAAACAACATTGCAGTGATGACTATTTTCAGTTTTCATAAGCCTAAGGTTTTGGAATAAATAAAACTTCCATATTTATAAAAATTCTTATTTATTATTTTATTTACAAATTACATTAAATTAGATCTTAAATCTGCGACCCCTAATCGCTGCGGCATTGAAATCGTGACATGTTTTGCCAGTTGTTACGTAAGACATAAAAAAAATTACGTCAAACAATTTCACCATCCAGTTTCACCATCACCAAGTATTATAAGAATTTTGTCGTTTCGGCAGATTTTCAAACTATTAGAATGTCAAGTTTGTTCCTCAGTTCAATGTTACTCAACGATCGATGGTGAAATAGCACTAGAGGAAGAAATTGTCTGAAAGCAGAATTGTGTATAATACGCTTGAATTCCCTTCTTCAATTGACAGAATAGAACAGTTTATTCATATAATTTTTTACAGTGCTTTCGATAAAAAGTGAAAGCTGGCAGGTGTGAATTCACCCTTGATACAAAGTTACGATTTCAATGCGACAGAAAATAAGGGTTCAGACTGTAGATTAGGTACTTGAAAAATGTCATACAAAATAATAAATACGTTTTTACATAGGCGTAGTTCACACGGAGTGAAATAACGCGGCAAGTAAATCACCGAGGAAATAAAAGATTTTTTATTTTTTCACTCAGTAATTTACTAATGTCAAGTGTCATTTTATTCAGTTCTCAGATCTGTTTGTAAATCATTACAAATTGGTTTCATTTAACTATAAGTACTGTTAATGGTTAAAAATTTATATACCAAAGTGCTATACATGATAAAAATCTTTAGAGGTTTACACGAAGACAAAACGTTTGGCTCTTAAAAGAATTTACTTAAAAGTCTGCTGCGCTTTGGCTTGTAAGCAGTTTAATTTAATTTAATTTTAGTGATAACCGCTGCGACACTTCCCTTCGTGTATACTCTGCCTTATATTCAGTAGATAGTTGGAAAATACGGTGCGCCTGCGCAAGTTTAATATAATTTTGTAGTTGTTCTCTCAGCGATACTCAAGTAATAGTGTACTATGTAGGATTTTTTTAGTTCAACAACGTATTGAAAATAATTACAATGTAGTTCTTTGCAGAAAATCTCAACTTCTATGTAGACGCACCAATAGTACAAGATGTGATATCGAACATCTTTTTCGACATTCTACTAATAATAATAAGTAATTGACAACATAAATATTTCCACTAATGTCAAAATATGAGATTTCTTAATTCACTTTATCGTAAAAAGTATCATTTTGTACATGTTCACCCGGAATTGTAAGCGTAAGATCAAATGAAAATTCTCTCTTTTTTTTAAATATATATAGACTAGCGCTTTGCTGCGATCACACCTGATGGTAAGTGAAGATGCAGCCTAAGATGCCTATATATATATATTTCTATAACTATAGATACAATGTCCTTTTAATATCAAACTTTAAAAGACCCACGTTTTCTATTCAGAACGTTTGTGAACTGAAATGTTAGTTAAACAGTGGCATACAAAACGACTGAAGCTCGTTTCTTATATTCCATCAATCTATAATATTCTGTCGATAAGTTAATTACTAATTAACTTAGTTAAAAGTGGAAAAAAAAATACAATAGAATGCACATAGACGGAATATAACGGGCACTAAGGCAATTATTTGTACTATCATTAAATTAACTATGCCTTGTAGTTTTCTTACGCTTACATTACGCAGGTTATGACGAAAGTTAAAAAAAAAAAAAGAAAATTTCACAGGCATCCATCCTATTTTAATATTGTCTCTAAAAATTGGACCAACGTATTCTCCGACGTAAGTTACGTCACGTAACTAGCCGGCACTCACCGAACGCGTTTGGCCAATTTGAAGAGCACCTTTAGTAAGAGTTTGCGCATCTCGACAACGTTGATGGATTACGTATAGCGAGATGACAGAAAAAAAAAACAAAATAAAGTTCTAGTTTCAAAGTTTAATTCAATAGTGCGTTGGTTAAAATTCAAGTCAATACTACCAAATTACATTTCACAAAGTCTCGCGTTGGATTGGCAGTATAGACGATCCCTTACCGTAAAACTTTCATGATGGTACGATCGATACGACCGTGAAACAAGAGAGCCTATATAATATCTTAACGGTAACGTTTTGGAACTCGATATCTATCAACGTTGTCCATGAGTACACAATACTCGTACTAACGAATACGTCCAGATACACAGTCGTTTCTATGAACCAGGATGGACGCACTTGACAACCTCTTTTGGCTCTTACATCCAATGATTAAATCGTGTATCCTAAATAAACTTTATATAAAACTCACTAGCTATTGCCCGCAACTGTTACCGGATGAAATTGAATATTTATTCATTTATTTTTCAAACGAATACCGAATAAGTTGTTTATCGTTATAAAGAGTAGCCCTGTATTAATCCCCAGGACGTAAGTTTCTTCTTTGAATGTTTTGGTTAAAATCGGTTCAGCAAATGGAACACAAATAAAATACAAGGACCTATTTGTGATTTAGAAATTACTTTGTATGTTTAATTAGGCTCGTTATGCTTATCTACACAATTTCAAAAACCATACATGCATCGATGCATCAATAATACATTTATAAAACAATCTTCAAAATGGCTGAACGGATTTTGACCAGAATTCCGAAGGCAGGTAAAGAACTATGCAAGGAGTAACCTGGGCTACTTTTTATTCCGAGTAAAAAAGGTTTCCTCAGAAGTTTTAAACCCTTTACAGTCACAAGTAAAGTAGTGGACAACAGCCAGCGTAGAATATTTTTACAAATTAGTTTTTCATAGTTAGAGATATATGCAAAAAACCTAGTAGTTTTGTAAATTTTCCTTAAAAGTTTGATGTTTGGACCTTAAAATCAAATACTAAAATATATTAGATATGTTGGGATGCAGATAAAAATAGGAATTTTAATCTGCCATTGTTTATGCCTGTATTGTTCAATGTAAGATTTACAAGATATTAGTACAAATGGCGGTTTAACATTACTATTCTTATTTTGTTAGCATTATTGATGTTCCAAACATTCCTTTTTATTTCCAATATTTTTATTAGAAAATGATACATCTCACTGAAGCTCACGAAAACCACGAAAGTTTTCGCGATGTGGAAACTGGTACTAGGGGTTCTTTGACAAGTCAATTCATAACTTATTTAATTAACTTAGAATAAAACTAAGTTTTATGTTAATGTTTCTATTACAAAAATAAATACTGTATAGTAGCTAAATTAGATGAATGTATGTGAAAAAGATTAAAAGAGAAAACAAAGACTAATATAATCAACGAAAAATTAAATTAAAATAGAAGAACTTAAGTACTAAAAAAAAAGAGAAAAATAGAACAATCATTATCGGAATGAAGAGAAAAATAATATCTATTCATATAATAATATTTATAATTCTAGAAAAGTATTCTAAGTCAAAGTAAGTATTCAAAATTACAGCAATTTTGAGCGTAACGTACCAGACGTAACTTTACCAAAAGTAATAGTTATTTATTATTATCAGAAGAAATATCTTCTTTGTTTTTGTCTAAAAAAACTTATAAAATAGCTAACACAAAATTGTCCGTATAGTTCATGCAACTCACGAGGGGGCGGGCGTGGCTTATAGTTGTGTGTGTGTATGTGTGTCGAATCGGTATAAGTGTGAGCAAGCGCAATGCTCGCGCCTACCCGCTCCCACCTAGGCTCCGACAGGCACGCAATGTGCACGTATACGACGTAACCACAAGTAAAGCTCACTCGCTCTCGTGAATTGCAAGAACTATAATAGAAAAAGTCACTGTTCATTATAATCTGCTACAACCCGTAGCTTTCTGTTTTTGTATAGCGTTTATTCACGCAATAAAATCATATTCAACCAATGTCCACTGCATCTGAAAGCGAAAGCATTTTTATATTTACAACATGAGATACTAGCCATAGACTCTCAAGGATCATAGAGCAAACGAGAGTTGACATTGAGGTTAATTTTGTTGTACACCATAACTCAAACTAAAAAAAATGCAACCTAAACTTGTCAATTTAGCTGAGATTGTGTTGTGAATTGGGTATTTGACTATATACTTAAAATAAAGGTTTTTAATGACCGCCTAACTATGGATCAATTTGAAGCGCCACATTTGAGATGCGAGTATCTCTTGAACTAGTAGTGCAAATGGCGCACCGACCTCAATAATTGATCTATGAAATCATATAATACAACAATGAAATCATAGATTAATATAGAGGTCGGTACGCCATTTGCAATATTACCTATTAGTTCCAGAGACACTCTTATCTGCTTAGCGCATACAGCGCCTAAACGACGTCAATCAAGTAGGTCCAAAAACAGGTAGCCTCTCCAGTGTTAATCATAGATTGATAATAGAGCTCAGTGCCGCTGGGGATCTACAGTCCGCGCGCGAGCTCCGAGGAATCTTAAGGAATGTTGACGTAAGAGCTAGTTGTAAGAGTAGTTGTAGTCGATATTACGTTATCGATAATAAGACATCGTTAGCATCCGCGCGCGTGCATTAAATTAATTGTGAAATAATAATTCTTTCAGGATAGTACCTATGCACATGGAAGAAAATAACAAATTGTATAATGGTACAGTCTTCGAAAAAAAAATCCTTTTTAAGGATTTTTTCCCTGCCTGTGGTCATTGTTCGTTCTCGCTCTTTCTTTTTCGTCGAAATTAAACAGCTATTTGTAAACACAAAGAAAACTCTTTAGTTTAGTACTATTTATACCTGGTACTAAATAACACTGCTATCGCTAACTTAAAAACAGAACTGGATAAGCGTCAAGGTCAACACTAGTATTGGGAGTGTGCGGGGTGAGGTGCGACGGTCGTGCGCGGCGCACACTAGGGATGTAAAGCGGTAATATTACTTTCGTAAAATTCGGTAATTTACCATATTTTACGTAAAATATAAATAAATTACGTAAATTACGGTAAAATTGGGTAAAATACTATGTACTAACTCTTACTAACAAAACCACACTTTTGCTTGATTTCGAGGCATAATTTACTAAATGCACGTATAGTGCAGTCAGTCAAAACAATTCAACTGATCGCCGATCGGCTTGCCGAAATCGAATGCTCACTGTTCAGTCGGAATGGCAACAGCGCAAAACATTAAGGCAAACTGCACTAAACGGCAACGTCGCATCGTGCGAGTCCCGCCGCGCGACTCGCAGTACGTATGTTTCAACTACACGCTCGTCTCCGTAGCCGGTAATTTTACCGTAATATATATAAATTACCGTAAATTATCCGTATTTTACTAGTTTTTTCGGTAAAATTACGTAATTTTGCAACCGTAGTGCACACCCGCCCGCTTGGTCAGCCCCCGATTCCTCGGAGCTCGCGCGCGGTCTATATATCCTCACTTCACTGTCACTTGGCTAAAGCACTCACCTAGGCAGCTTCACTCGGAGTCAGAGCCGTCGCTAAAGTTGTACTTCTTCAGCTGACGCGCGCGCCCTCCGCCGCGCGGCCCCACCGGACTGCTGGGGATCTCTTCCACCTCACTGTCACTGCTCATTTTTTTCACTTTCTTCTTTGGGTTGGCCTTCTTTTTGTCCTGTAAATGACAGAATATTTATATTTGACGACCTCCCTGGCGCAGTGGTGAGCGCTGTGGTCTTATAACTGGGAGGTCTCGGGTTCGATTCCCGGCAGGGGCAATTTAGGAATTTATAATTTCTAAATTGTCTCTGGTCTGGTCTGGTGGGAGGCTTTGGCCGTGGCTAGTTACCACCCTACCGTCAAAGAAGTGCCACCAAGCGATTTAGCGTTCCGGCACGATGGCGTGTAGAAACCGATTAGGGGTATGGGTTGAATTTACACTGCTATACCCCTTCCAAGTTAGCCCGCTACCATCTTAGACTGCATCGTCACTTACCATCAGGTGAGATCGCAGTCAAGGGCTATCTTGTCATCGAATAAAAAAAAAATATTCTGTTGGTAATGTAAACCAAGTGTAAACCCGACCTAATAGGCATAAACAATATTATTGGTCTATGCCGTATTTGTTATATTGTTGGCAACACTGCTCTCTATGCTCGCTTTGTAAAACGTTGTTTGCTCGCTGTATGACCGCTCTTTTTAATAAAATATTGTGTACGTGTAGTCCGAGAATAAATCCGTGTTAATCAGTTGCCGATCTTTGTTTTCTTTTATAAAACCATCAGGTTATGGGCCCAGTATCGCGTAATCATAAATTTAACCCTTTAAAGACCTTAAACTGATAAATGCTCCTCCTTAGAGCATCTCCAGGATATGTAAGGTATTCTTCCCTTCTTTCAAATACCTAGCACAGATTTAGGCAGTGTTGTTGTCTGTCGATGTACTTAATAAAAAAGTTCCTTACATACCCTGTAGATGCACTACGGTGGAATTTTAGAAATTTCCCCCTAAATAAAGGGGGCATTCCTATAGGAAGGGAATTTCAAAAGATTTTAAAAACGGCTGGTTTACCAGCAGAATTTTTTTTTTCTCATACTTTAGTATGAGAAAAAAATTTTAACCTAAATTATATGTAGATCTTTCTTGATTTTACTTAATCTATCTTTTTAGTATTTTTGAAAGCAACACCATTGATGAATGATGGTATCCTACCTTTCTACTATCAAATATGCTGTCGTCGTCATCACTATCTCGGCTGAGGACAGTCTTGATGGGCCTCTTCTTGGGCTTCTCCCTCTCTTTCTCCTCTTTATCTTCCTTCTTCTCCTTCTTCTCTTTGTCGATGTTCATAAGCTTCCTCTTTGGCGCGGCTTTCTTCTTCGGCGACGGCGGGGCCTCGTCTTCGCTGGATAATATCGTTAAGGGCGAATCGTTGTTGACGATTTCTTTTGGTTTGACCGCCTCTTCTTTTTTGGATTCTTCAATCAGGGAGTCAAATAGACAGTCTGCAAAGATAAATTTATCCTTTGGAATATAATGGAACCTATAGGAACACGCATACAGGGCAAATAAAAAAAGTCGTATGTGTGTAAACCATGGATACTAGATATTGCCTGCAATTTGTCCATGTTGAGTTAGGTTCTGGAATAAGACGAAGCCTATGTCACTCTCCAGGTCTTCAACTATGCCCATGCAAAAATTCACGTCGATCCATAGCTGTGTTGTGGCGTGATTGAAGGAGAAACCAACAAAGAAACACACTCTCCCATTTAGAATATAAGGATGTAAGGTTCTAAAACCGAATCCACTCACTAAGCAAAAAATCTGCTTACTCAGATTCTTGAAAAAAAGGCAACTACACGTTGTCGCAAACTAAAACCTACCACGATACGAATTTGTGTCATTAATTTTATGATATAACACCACAATTGACAGATTTAAAACGAGTCACTTAGCGTTCAAAACCTTAGCTAATGAATATATTATACGAATGACCAATAAACGAAATCTAATCACCCCGACTCCACGCATTCTGGTCTATCGCATTACTAATGTTTTATTGATTCTCTAAATTTAAGTCAATTATGATAATTTATTTAAATAACATATTCAACTGGCATGAACTTTCTGTCAACGTACCTACCTAGATTTAACTCCTCGTTAGCATATTCTACAAACCTGGGTAGTTTTTTGATGCTAGCTATACATATAATACTTATGTTACATAAGGTATTTTTAAATTTTGTTTAAACTTATTCCTGTGATATGTTTAAACAAAATTTAAAATTCTGGTAAGTACTGGTAGATGCGTTTTTTTGTTTTGATGCCGAATATGTGCCTAAATCAATTTCGAAAAAAATGACAGATACGTCTTTTTTCCTTATGACGGCAGTGTAAATAAATAAATAATGTGTAAGGTCCTGAATGAAGCTAGTCAGAGTGGAGTGAAGGATGTTATTATTTTAGAAGCTCAGTAAGTTAGTTACCAGAGTCCATCTCGGCTGGCTTCTTGTGCGCGTTCTTCTTGACGACGTCGTCGTCGTCGTCGCTGGCGGACAGGGCGCGCGTCGCTTCGTCGTCAGAAACCACTTTGTTGTCGTGCAACTCCACTTCGGAGCCTGACGACGAATCCTCTGAACCGTCTTTGTATTTCTGGACCTGACAAACATTAAAGTCTGATTTTTAATTCGGCGGAATTCTGACACTTGTCATTTTATAAGTAGAGTGAGTTATTTGTATGAAAAACAGGATTACCGATTATTATTATATAGTTCGATTTTACCCTATATCCTTCAAAATTTTACCCCAAATTGTCTGTTTTTGCAAGGCATTTGTCATTTATCTATGTGCGGCAATTGATTTTTATTTTTAAAGGTAAATTTATTACCTTTTTTGTGGATTTTTTTTATCTCTGGTAATATTAAGATATATGATATCTATAGAATGCTTTGGATTGTGTGTACCTACGTATGCATTTTTGAAGCTTCATTGTGGAAGCACTGTATACGGGTAGTTCTACGATAAGAGGTAACTTGTGCGGCAATCAGTTTAAAATAAAAATTTTACTTTATATGTTGTTATTTTTTGCAATGAAACACATCACCTAAATGTACTTTATTAAATAACATCACGATTCAATGCCTCATTAAAGTATATTTTTCTGAAATTCCTTATAAAGTCTAAAAAAGTCTCTAACCTGGCCTGTCCCTCTGTCGTTTTCAGTTTAATTTGAAACGATACATACTTTTTTTGTATCAGTTATTAAACCAAAGTATGTTAAACACAAATTTCAATAAATTTATTTAAGTACTGTTAAGGAAAAATAGAAAAATATTTATTTATTTGCAATATATTTTACACTTTACTTTTGTCCCACTGTTTTTGGGTATCTACTCTAGAAAATTTCATTCCGCTACTACAAACACTAATATAAAACGGCCATATTCCAAAAATTGCTCAAAGTCATCTACGGACGTGAAGTTAGTAATGCAAAACACGTGAGCCTTTAAGAGCGCCGTCATTTTTTAGTTGTTGCGACCGTTGATTCGAAGTAGTCGTTTCGCGAGGTCATTGTGTCTCTCACCTGGCAAGTCATAAAAGTTATATTATTCATTCAATTTATTTGCATTTACTGGTCTAATTTAATAATGATGGACTAGTGAAAGTGTGATACATAATGTACCGAAAAACTTCTTATGTCAATTAAAACAATACAATTTATCATGAAAACGTCTCTCACCTGCCATATTTCACCTGGCAAGATAAATGTCAGGAGAGAAACTTGTTGACCAGGGGAGATAAGGTTAGTGCAAACAAACAAAGTCAATAAAGTCAACAAAGCCAACAAAGTCAAAAAAGTCAAAAAAAGTCAAAAAAGTCAAAAAAAAGTCAAAAAAAGTCAAAAAGTCAAAAACCGTCAAAAATGTCAAAAAAGTCTTTTTTGACTTTTTTTGAATTTTTTGAATTTTTTGACTTTTTTGAATTTTTTGATTTTTTAATAAAATATGCATAAAGTGACTTGCCCTTACGTGAAAAGATAAATAAATAGGACAAAAATCGTAATATAAGTGTTTAATGAAAAAACAGCTACTTTTCTCCGTAGCCGTATTCTCTATGGACTTAGAACCTCTTATCGTAGAATTACCCATACACAGCATAGTTTTGTTACCTATTGTAAAATTTTTTTTTTTTTTTTGAAAAGAGCAACTGCTGAGTTTCTTGCCGGCTCTTCTCAGCAGAATCTGCATTCCGAACCGGTGGTAGATTTATGACGTGTCATAAGAGCTACAAGTTGGCCTACATGAAATAAATAAATTTTGAATTTGAATAGAATAGAATTTTTTTTTATTCAAATAAACTTTTACAAAGTGCTTTCGAATCGTCAAATGAATCTACCACTGGTTCGGAATGCCGTTCCAACTGAGAAGAACCAGCAAGAAACTCGGCGGTTGCTCTTTTAAAAATAAAATAATTTGTAATCATTTTTTAAAATTATGTTGTGTACAATTTACGAGTTAATTATGCTCATGTATTACTGGAGCGAGTTATGTCTACGCTTTTTTATCATTTATGTAATCTTCAATTGTATAATATGCCTTCTTTTTTAGAATACTCTTAATAGATTTCTTAACTTGTGTAAAGGCAAGTCTAAGATCGACTATGTAATTTTATTATAGAACGTCACGCCCATTCCCACTAACGACTTCCAGACTTTCTTGAGGTGTAGTCGAGGAGTCACGAATTATGAAAAACTCTAAAGCAAGCTCCTCACGATGTTGTTTCGAGTGTTTTTACAGGATTTCACTCATGATGGTTTCCTTGACCATTGAAGCACGTGATACTTGCTTAATTAAACGCACAATAGGTCCGAAAAGTTAGAGGTGAGTCCTAGGTTAACATCTGAGATCTTATAGTGTGCTCTGACTTAAGCTGAAATCTTATCTCGAGTCTAAGCCAAGTCAGAGTACGTACGTCACAACTCTGTCTTGAGTCTGAACAGAGTGAGAGTGCAGTCTCTAGATTTCAGCTAGAACCATCATCATCAACAACGTATAGATGTCCACTGCTGGACATAGGTCTCTTGCATGGACCTCCACAGGCCTCGGCGTTGCGCCGCCTGAATCCAGCGGCTCCCTGCGACTCGTTTGATGTCGTCGGTCCACCTGGTGGGGGGTCTGCCAACACTGCGCTTCCCGGTGCGGGGTCGCCACTCCAGCACCTTGGGACCCCATCGACCATCAGCTCGCCGAACTACCATAGAGCATGGGAAATGAAGCTGTATGTACCTTGGTAGCCGCTCGCCTGGCGTTGGCTCGTTCCCTTGGTGCAGGCGGTTCCACCATCTCCACATCAGAGTTGGACATCTCTCCAGAACTGCTGCCGCTGAGTGCCACCTTCTTCTGCAAGTAATACATAACAGGGATGTTGCCAACCAATCAAATCAACCTCGACCATCATTGACCTCGTCAAAACGCGAGGTCGATGGTTTGAGTATTTTTTTTAAATTTGTGACTGTGGTGAGTGCTGTGGTCTTAAGGTCCAAGAGACGGGTCTGCCTGCGAAATTCAAATTTAATTTGGTTTTTTCGCAATTTGTAAACTAATACGACAAAGTAGGCTTTTGGTATTCAAATTGCGCCAATGGCAGTATCATCTTCAAGAAAGTATCCAGTTTAAGAAATTAGTCAAAATAATGAGTTTGACGTGAGCTACTCACAAATTAGTCATTATTTTGATTAATTTCTTAAACTGGATACTTTTACGTAAAGATTAGTATATAAACCTGTGAAGATGATACTGCCATTACTTTGTCGTATTCATTTATAAATGGTGAAAAACTAAATTAAATTTGAATTTCGCGGGTAGCTCCGTGTCTTGGGCCTTATAAGATAATTGGTAGGTCTCGGGTTTGATGGGGTAATTTGAGAATTTATAAGTTCTAAATTGACTCTGTTCTGGTCTGGTGGAAGGCTTAAGCCGTGGCTAATTACCACCCTACCGTCCCGCCAAACGAATCAGCGTTCCAGCACGATGGCGTGTAGAAATCGATTAGGGGTATGGGTTGAATCTTCATTACCATACCCCTTCCAAGTTAGCCTGCTACCATCTTAGACTGCGTCGTCACTTACCATCAGGTGAGATCGCAGTCAGGGACTATTTTGCCGGAATGCTGAATCGCTTGGCGGCACGTCTTTGACGGTAGGGCGTGGTAACTAGCCACGACCGAAGCCTCACACCAAACATTCCGAATGCAAAATAGCTATTTGGATGCAGTTCTATTGCTGTATGTCTTAACCATTACCTTTTTAGCTTCTTTCTTGAACGAGAGCTTGGTCTGCTTGAGTCCGTCGGTTTTCTCCGGCTTGTCGGGTTTATCCGCTTTCTCTTTCCGCGCGCGTCCTTTCGGTTTCTTCTCCGCGCTCGACGGACTTGTGCCGGTAGGATCGTCCTGTGCATAACAAAAAATCATGGCTAGAGGCTGAAGGACCGACTATAGTGCACTAGTATGTGCACAACTTCTACTAAATTGTGGAATCATCTCCCTTCGACGGTGTTCCCATTTAATTACAATATGGGGTTATTCAAGGGGTGGACCAATAAGTTCCTGAAAAGAAGGCAACGCATTGGTGGTGCTTGGTGGTGCCTCTGGTACAAGTGTTCATGGGTGGAGGTAATCACTTTACATCAGGTGACCCGCCAGCTCGTTTGCCCGCTATTCATATATAAAAAAAAAATTTAAAAGAGGTGGATATGTTACTAGCGTGCGGTAAATGAAGCGCGTACCTAATGGCAGATATTTGTCGTAATTTGTCATGTCGTTTGACAATGAAGTACTCTATTATACTCTTCGTCGTTTGGAACAATTTTTTCACTTGTTTTGTGAGTATATAACTCATTCCTAGTAGAAATATCATTGTGGCTAGAGGACCGACTATAGTGCACAAGTATGTGCACAAGCAGCCCAATGGATATCTGATATGACTGGAGAGATAAGGCCAGGATCAGGACCAATGGCTTTAAGTGCTCTCCGAAGCACGGGGGTGACACACCGTCTATTTTTAACCGACCTCTAAACAAGAGGAGGTAATCAATTTGCCCGGTACATTTTTTTTCTATCCACCGATTACTCCGAGATTTCTGGACTGATTCGCCTGATTTTTTATGTGCAATAGCACGATACTCACAGGATCGTACTCCTTCTTGACTTCCTTCTTGATCTTAGCCTTCTCAGCCGCCTGTATCCTCTTGATGAGGTCCTCGGAGATCTTGGGCTCGATGCGGCGTCCGTTCTCGGAGGGCATTATGTCCATCAGCGACTTGCGATTCTTCTTGTTGGCCGCCTGTAACAAATGCTCTACTTGTTTGATTGTGAATTATCTTTATATAGGTATAGTACGGTCGCGGAACAGAAAGAATTTTGTACAATGACCTCTTTGCCTACTGATAGTGGTCACAAACATTTTTCTATTAAGTGCAGTTTACAACTTGACCATATTATATTAAAACTAACCTTAATTATATTGATTTTAACGTTTTGACATTTACTACATATTATTAATTACAACTAACCTTAATTATATTAATTTTAATTGTTTTGACATTTACTAATATTAATTTAATACAATAGAATAAAATAGACCAGAATAGAATAGATAATATTTGCACGCCAATATGGCAAAACATGTTTGGATCAGCTAAAATTTGACATTGACATCTATATTGTAACCCATGTTTACAGCGAATAAATGCATTATTATTATTATTATTATTATTATTTATATAAAATATTTGAAGGAGAAAAAAATTAGTAGTTTATTGAATAAATTATTTATTTTTAAACAGTTAATATAATCGAGTTATATTTACTTATTACATAGAAATAAAAAAATGAAAATTAAAAAATCAAAATCCGATTTCTCTGTATCGGAGTAACTACTTTCCGACGACGTCTCGCCTGTAACAGTTATAACGAAATAATGTACAGTTTTGTCTACATTATGATCTAGACTACCTAAATTCAATTCACAAGCAAACAAAAACAAACCTTAGGTTCGCAAGTAAAAGGTTTACAATCCCCGAGGACGGCAGTCATTGCATTTGTGCGAGCGTGACGCATTATTTTAAAGTGAGAGTGACAGAGACAGGTAGTAACAGGTTAATGTACGAAATTCTTTCTGTTCCGCGACCGTACTATAACATAAATCAAAATTACACTTTTTTACAGGAGAGCTAATAAAATAAAAATAACTAATTTTTTTCTACTGCTTTCTTATTTTATATCAAATATGTATGCATGTTATAAATTATTAGAAGCGTATTTATCAATGGGTGTCTTTTTTTAATATAAAAAAATGAAGGAATACGATTGTATTTTTCCAATAAAAACATTTCTAATTTTTAACAATTTTTTTATTTGTGGTACTTTTGAATTGAAACGGCAATATATTCAGCATCAATATGTTTGTGTTTGCAAATCTCTTAAAGGATTCGATAGATTAATTTGTTCTTTTCACAACAAATGTTGCATTTTGATGTAAGTGTTCTCTTCTAATAAAACTCTATGATTAATAAAATAACTTTTTTTATCAAAACATAACTCCTAATTCACAATTGCGATAGCTTATTTATATAAATAGTCTCAGTATTACCTTTATCCTCTCCATCTTTTAGAAAGCAATGTAAAAAAAAAGAAAAAATACACACAATGAAATCTGACATCGCTTAAAAATAAACACTGACTTTCAATTTAAATATGTAAATTATATGTAAATTACGGATATTTTTTTTTTACGACAATAGTGCAACGGGTGGGGCTTGAACCTGTGACCTTGTAAATGGGGACAGTTTGTTTGCATTATAGGTAGAATTGACAACCTGAGTCACGTAGTCCGATTTCGTTGTGATTTAAGTAATAACCGCGGTTGTCAGTAAACAGTGCGAAATAAACTTAAGTTCCAGTATTCGCCCGTGTTTTTCTTTTAAGACCGCCGAGTCAAGGAACTAACAGAACGTCGTTAAACAAGATTCAAGATACTACTTAACGGCAGGATCTCCGAAAACAGCCTGTTTTTGATTCAATAGTAAACAATCAAATATTCTTTGTTTTGATAGGTTAAAAATATATGTTGTAGTTTAATACACTTTCTAAATTATTTTACCGTTCAAAAGTCCATATTTTGAACTTCACTCGATCAAATAATATTCCGAAAACAGTGTAGTTTTTAATTGTTTTTCAGGTTGTATTTATAGTATATCAAAGTTAAACTAAAAAAAAATGTCAAAAAATAGGCAAAAGGTTTTAGAAGAATATTTTACCGTTAATTTTTCTCTAAAAAGTTTCCTTTTTTTTATCATGACTGTTTTACTTTTTTTATAACAAAGTGGCTCGTGCACCTCACTTCAATTGCTTGCAAGTTACTGTGGCCGAAGATCGTGCCCTTAACACAAACCCCTCATGTATGTATGTATGTGGGTAAAAGGGCAACTCACCAAGGCCTTGGAGCCCTTCCTGTTGGTGCTGGACTCGTCCTGCCTCTCTTTCTCCTCCACCTCGTCCAGCTTCTGCATCAGCGCATCCAGATCTTCGCGCCACAGCATCGCGGGACTTTTCGCTCTATACAACAAGAAAATCGCTCTCAATTTTCATCATCATTAACTTTGAAGCTGTGGAACCAACTTCCTGCGACGTTCCCACTAAATTACAACATGGGGTTATTCAAGGTGCGGACCAACAAATTCCTGAAAAGCCGGTAACGCTTTGGTGGTGCCTCAGGTGCTACAAATGTTCATGGGCGGCGGCGGTAATCACTTAACATCAGGTGACCCGCCTCCTCGTTTGCTTGCTAAAAATGTTATATTTTGTCCAACAAGATAGCAAAGTTCATTTTTGGTGCGAGTGCCTAGTTTTTTTTTTTTTTTTTAAATATATAGACTAGCGCTTGGCTGCGATCACACCTGATGGTAAGTGAGGATGCGGCCTAAGATGGAACGCGCTTGCCTAGATGCCTATTCACTCTTGATTTGAAGGTACCTAAATTATAGTTATCTATCTATTATTATATCTAATTATAGTTATCTAGTCTATTTTAGAATTCTGAGTGTAATGAGGGATTCAAAGGCACGAGAAACAAAAACATTGCTATCGTTTACTTTTCACCTCACTAGTAGTAGTAGTTAGTTTTTAAGATTATAATGTACAGAATAAATAAATAAATAGTTAAAAAAAGAGCGCATTTGCAGTCTAAAGCCAGTGAGCAAAATTTATTTTTGCTCACTCGGTGAGAAAAAGTTATTTTTGCTCACTCGGTGAGAAAAAGTGTTGAGTGTAGTGCGCGACTCACTTGAGTGTGCTGAGCTCTGCCAGTTTCTGGTCCCTCTGCTTGAGCAGCTCATCCTTCTTCTCCTTGGTGAGCATCCACATGGACATGCCCAGCAGGTAGTTGTACTTCTTCACCTCCTTCAGCTGCTGGAATGCTTTCTCTGTTTGTGGGAAGAACGGAGAACACCACTGAGTTAACACAAAAAATGTATACAGCAAAATGAATCAATTGTGAATACACTATAGTCTGATTTTTAATTGCGTGGAATTCTGACGTATCTTAATGTTACCAGAGATTTAAAAAATCCCACAAAAAAGATATCAAATTTAAACTTAGGAAAATAAATATCAATTGCCACACATAGATATTTATGACAAATGCCTGACAGATAGTTTGGGGTAAAATCGAACTACAGGTGGTAATACTGTTTTTCATACAAATAACTCGCTCGATTTATAAAATGACAAGTGTCAGAATTCCACCGAATTAAAAATCAGACTATAAACATATCCTAATATTTTACAACTCCAAATATTTTTTTTTCTTACAAGATAGCCCTTGACTGTGTAAGTGACAATATAGTCTAAGATGGTAGCAGGTTAACTTGGCACACTCCGCAATTTAGTATAAATATGTGGGGTACCTCTTGCATGTGGTTCAATTCAGAAGGATGCAAGAATTGCAGTTAAGGTATTGTTATTGAATTGAAAAAAAAAAATGGCATCACTCGTACACCAAAATCAATAAATTGCTCTCACATTACTCAAACTAAAGACAGCGTTAAAACGAGACATATTTATGTCTGGACATATTTTTGTCTTATTTTAACTTTAATGTCAAGTCCGGGCTAAGTTAAAGCACTATAGATCTCAGCCTTAGATCTAAAATAGAGATTGACCACACGTTATTATATAGTTAAAAACTAGTAAATAATATAGTTACATATATAGTTAAAAACTAGTAAATAATAAAATAGCAAAACAAAATCTTTTTTTATGAAAGGGACACCCTGTAAAACTTATTTAAAAAAAAATCGAGAAGTCGACTTACCCGGGTCGAGGGGTTTGCCCTTGCTGTCCTGTTCAGGTTCGGGCTCCTCTTCAGATTCGGGCTCCTCGTCTAGAACGTCGAGTCCCTGCATTTTGCTCGCGCGCTTCTTCCACTCGGCGATAGGATCCGGGGCGTAGCCTGCGGGAAAACGTTAACATTTACGATAAATCGTCGTCAACCCTCCAGTAGGAGGGTCTGCCAACACTGAGCTTTCTGGGGGGGTATCCCCCTCCAGCATGTTGGAATCCTAACAAGTTTCTTCGACTTGTATGCAGGAGTCTATGCAAGAGACCTTCGTCCAGCAGTAGATGTCATTCGGTTGATGAAGAACTTCAAAAGCAAGCTTTTTTAAAAATAGTCATGATGTTTTTACATAGGTGTCATAGAACAATAACTGATTTGCAAGAAGTCCAAAAATGACCCTTTGGCATATTTGGACATTTAATTGTTTACTATTTTAAAACAGAACCTAATTAATTAATAGGAATAGGATTAATAAGATGGCTGTAGCCTGTACTGTAAAGTTGATAAAATGCAGATCCGTTGTTCTACGACTCGCATAGTACATAGTAGTCATCCACCAACGGGAATGGGTCTACTTTGTCTGCCCGTCTTAAAGTCATGCGTTTATGAAACGTCATTTTGGAAACACTGTATACATAGCATAGTTTTGTTACCTATTGTAAAAAATTTTTTTAGAAAGAGCAACCGCCGAGTTTATTGCTGGCTCTTCTCGACAGGAAGGGATTCCGAACCAGTGGTAGGTTCATCGACGATTCAAAAGCACTTGTAAGAGTTTATTTGAATTAAAAAATATTTCTATTCTATTCTATCCTACCTCTTTTAATAAGTTCCTCCACCATCACCTTCCTCTTCTTGTTCTCCACGACGAGCCCCTTGTCGCACTTCTCCACGATGAACCGTGCCTGGTTGCTCAGCTTGTCGGCCTCTGCCTGCAGCTGGCCTTCCAAGTAGTCCTTCCTTCTCACGTAGTACTTGAGTCGGACGTCGTAGAACGTGCGGAGCATCTCTTCCACTCTGTCGTATCTAGAAAGTTGAATAGAATAGAAATATCTTTATTGGTAGCAATAAACACAAAAATATACAAAATAAATCAAAATTAAAAACACAGCTATGATAGGTATTAGATATCGTTACTTTTTACAGCAATGCAACACAAACAAAAGGCGAGTCACTCAGCTTGTGTTGGGGCTCCTAGCCTCAGACTTAAAACTGGCGAAGCCGTCAAGTTTCAAAGCTGTGGGTACTGGGTGCCAGGTGTTCAAACGCTGATTTTCAGTGACTGCCTTTAAATACGTACGTGTGCGTTGAATGTATATCATTTGAATAAATAGAGACTATCACAAAATAAGGCGCAATTCAAGTCGCACAAAGCTAAATTACAGTCATATTCACCTAGAAGTTGGCTCTCTTTCTATCGCGTAATGCTTATCCCTTCGCACTACGTTAAGTCCATTGAGTAAGCCCGGCGGGACAGAACGACGTTTGTAACTTGTATGTAATGTATATTTAATTTTTTTTTTTCCGTGAAATTTTCCAATTTTTTAGAAGTTATAATCCGACTTTGTTTTATAGTATAAGGGATAAAAAGTATTCTATGCCCGTCTCCTGGTTCTAAGCTACCTCCCCACCAATTTTCAGCCAAATCGGTTCAGCCGTTCTTGAGTTATAAATACTGTAACTAACACAACTTTCTTTTATATATATAGATATAATTGCAGCAACATGGCACAAAATAAGTAACATTCTATTGTCATCTGCAAAATGCTATACTGAAAAAACTGTAGTATTAACAACATTGCAATAATATTCAAGAAATATCTTCATTTAATAGGGATATACTCACTTCTTGAGGCAGTTCATGTGGTCGAACGCGTTCATGCAAGTCATAGAGATGGTGGTCTGTAGTTTGAACACTTTGTGGATGCCCTCCACTTCCACTTCAGCCAGTTTACCCGGCAGCAACGACACTATGAACCGGACTGTTGTGTCTGTGTTGTATTCCTGGAAAAATGACCTTAATAGACTCATACTGATACGTTAGAATAGAATAGAAATATTTTTGATTCAAATATTTTACAAGTGCTTGTGAATCGTCGATGAATCTACCACTGGTTCGGAATGTCCTTCCTGCCGAGAAGAGCCAGCAATAAACTCGGCAGTTGCTCTTTTCAAAAAAAAATTTTTTTACAATAGGTAACAAAATTATGCTATGTATACAGTGATTCCACAAAGAAGTTTCCTAAGTCCTACATACAATAATAAAAGTGAGGGAACGTAACAACCCCCACCACACGACACCACCACAGAAATGTTTAAAGATAGCATGACAGGTGCAGTCTGAAAACTCTATCCACTCGTAAATCATAAATCGTATCCACTCCTAGCACAAGCTTTCCACTTATTTAGAGGGGAGAGGAGGATATTAGCTTGTTGAGGATATAAAAGCGGAAGGATTTATTTGTTATTTTGTATTTCAATCACGCCGGAACAGCGCTAAGTGATTTTCGGCATAGTTGACAACTTGCGGTGTGACATAGGCTACTTTTTATCGGTGAAAATAAAAAAAAGAGATTTCTAAATACTAAATCCACGCGCATCAGCTACATAGTCCTATTTCCTATTATACAATATTATAAGTGCGAAAGTTTGTACGTTTGTTACTCAATCACGCCGCAACCGATTTGGCTGAAATTTGGCACAGAGATATAGTCTGGAATAGCACATAGGCTACTTTTTATTCCGGGAAATAAGAGAGTTCCCGCGGGAATAAAAAACCTTAATCCACGCGGACGAAGTCGCGGGCATCAGCTAGTCTGCTAGTATAATATTAACTTGAAGACGCACCCTGTACTCCGATATCAATGGCTTCACTTTCTCCGTCCCCAGCAAAGGCTCCAGAACATTCTCCTTGTAGTTCTGCGTCCACGTGCCGACCGGAAGCTCGGTTATCTCGATCTTTTCATTGGGCAAGATGGCCGCCTCGCCGGAAATGACGTACTTATCGCCGAAACCCTCGATTGTGCCGCGGAAGTTCTTGTACCACGGGTGCATCGGTACTGGTTCCTCACCGTCCAGCATGCGTCTAAGATCAATAGTTGAAGTTTAAGATAAATTTATTTATTTATTTATTATCCCATTGGTATAACAGTGAAGGAAGAGATACAGCTCTGTAGCGCTAAGTACAAACATGTATGTACTTGAACTTTTCTTGAGTCATTTTTTCTCACTGAGTGAGCAAAAACGACTTTTGCTCACTGGTTTTAGACAGCAAAGGCTATTCGAGCTAGTGAGATGAAAAAGTTATTTTTTTTTAGAGCAGAAACAAATTAAACATCATAAAAATCGGTCCAGCCGTTCTTGAGTTATAAATGGTGTAACTAACCCGACTTTGTTTTATATATTTAGAAAGCTTACCGTAGATTTGCCACAATGTCCCTAGGGTTGAAGTTGGGTATTTTGGTGGACCAGCCGGTGCCGATGCCTTCGGCCCCGTTCACTAGCACCATGGGGATGATGGGGATGTAGTGTACAGGCTCGATCTTCTGATTGTCTTCAAACTCATGCTAAACAACAGTACAAATACAAACCATTTACTTACTGACATAAACTTAACTGACCTTTAAAAGCCCGATATAAAATAATGACAATAAAAAAAAAGTGTCCTTTTCATATATTATGTTTTCACCTCACTAGCTCAAAAAGGGCGCCTTTGCTGTCTAAAACCAGTGAGCAAAAGTCGTTTTTGCTCACTCAGTGAGAAAAAGCGTTGTCTCAAGTAAATTTCAACACTTTTCTATATCTTTTATAATCTTAAAAACTAACTAATACTACTACTAGTGAGGTGAAAAGTTGTATGTATCACATGATAGCAAAGTTTTTGTTTCTCACTACACTCAGAATCAATTAGTGAGCAAAAACGACTTTTGCTCGCTGGTTTTGTGCAGCAAAGGCGCCCTTTTTGAGCTAGAGAGATGAAAATAACTATAATACACTTACCACAAGCAGAGGATCGTCATGCGGATGGAAAATGAGCCTGGTGAGCGGCGACATGAGCGTGAAGATGTAACGCGGGCTGGCCGAGTCCTTGCCGCCGCACAGCCGCGTGCCGAACTGGCCGCGCGGCTCCAGCAGGTTGATGTTGTTAGAGCCCACGTAGTTCTGCGCGAGGTTCACTATCGTCATCATGAGGGACTGTTCACCTGTGGAGGGAACAATCAGAATCCTTGTATTTGTATTGTTTTTAAGGAGGGGACGCCTGCCGGCGCCAGGCGGGTGATCAGTCCTATTCCACCCAATTCCCCGTGTTTGAACACATGTTACTGGTACCCAGGCAGCATACCCCCCTCAAACCTACCTGTAGCTTTCGTAAACCTAACGATATCCTTTATAGAAAGGTTTGTTAGGTCTTCTTCACTTATTTTATCCTTACCTTGCAATTCCCATCTTACCAATGAGTACATGGGGCACTCAGCTATAAAGTGGAAGCTGGTATCCTCACCGCACTCTGACCTTTCTTTAATTCTCATAATTGTGAGATGTCTATTATTTAGCAAACAGTGTCCAGTTGCTTTACCTACTACCAATGCTATGTTATTACTATTTTGTGACATGAGCTGTTTTATTCTCTTCTTATCGAATGATTTCAGGAATAGTTTCGATTGCCCGTATTGAATCAAGTTGTTCCATCCATGAATTCGATTATCTTTTTACGATTTCTACTATTACTCAAAACGAAAAAATTACGCAGATTTGAACTTTTCTTTAAAAAAAAAAGACGTGGCACTCGGAGACTGCCGCGTTGCATAGCATTTTTTATCAACGCCATCTAGCGGTGAGAGGAGTCCCGTGTCAGGTTATTTTCGTTACTTCGTCGAAGCTATGCAATAGCTTAAAAATGGAACATAATTCCAAACGTCATAGAAGTTTTCAAGATTAAACTGGTACTAGAGGGTAAGTCTTACGTCGTAGCTTGATGATAAAACTTACCGTGATGGTATGCCGAGTGTTCCGCGACGGAACCAGCTAATTGGGCTACTTTGACCTCCCGCTTGTCATTACGCTTTATGCACGTGAAGATCACTTTACGCTGGCCGGGCTTCAGACCATCAATCATGGATGGTATAGATCTAAAAACATTTATAATGCTGATTGATATCATATGTGAAAAACGGCTAAATAGATAAATATAGATATCCTTTAAAGTGATTAAGCGGTTTTGGTTTGACCACAAACATATGAAAATGGATTTTAAAGTACTTATGCTCATTACGCGGACTAGCCCTCACTATCCCCGACGATATAGGAGCAACGGATCAATGTGATTTTTTGTATGGACATAGTTGAGGACCCAGAAAGTGACATCTAGGCTATATATCCCAGGAAAACAAAGGGTTCCCAAGGGATTTTAAAAATAGTCACGGACTATTTGTAGTTGTAATTATGGACATCAGCTAGTTTACTATATTATTATTATTATTTACTCTTTATTTGCACCAAAACAACAACAAAGAAAAAACAAATTAAAAGAGACAAAAGGTATGACACGCGGCCTTATCGCTTATAAAATACTATAGTATACTATAGTAAAACTCACCTGACATTGTCTCCATTCGAGAACAGAACTAGCTCCAAATTCACAAAATCAGAATATGTGACCTGTTTTGTATCTTTTGTATACAAGTATCTCTCTGAGAGACCAATTTCCTTCCTCCGTTTCACCTCTTCCATGTGACTTTTCAGCCATTCCTTACGTTGGTCGGCGCCTTTCTTTGAAAACGCCAATTCTATGTGATGATCATCCGTTGGTCCACTGTATCTAAAGCGGATTCTATGCCTGTCCATATTCTGGAAATATTCCTTGGCCTCCTTAGACGTGGAGGTACCCAAACCTTTGTAGTATTTGATGTTATAGGTATGATAGTTTTCCGTATCCTTTTTCCATTCTTCGAATTCGGGCAGTGAGAAAAATGATAACTCCTTATCTTTCTTTGTAGCTTTAACGATAGGTGTGATAAATTCTTCTAAAAATGGCAGTTTTAACAGTTCGGGCCAGTTGTGATGTATGAAATTTATGATTAGTCCTTTTATATGGGATCCGTCTTGATCCTGATCGGCCATGATCATAACTTTTCCGTATCTCAATGACTTTAAGTCATCGACTGTGTTGTATTTCTTTTTGTACACTAGACCGAGGATTTTGATCAAATTGTCGATTTCGACGTTATCTCTTATCTGCTTATGTGCCGCGTCCCTAACGTTTAGAGGTTTACCCTTCAAGGGGAATACACCGTAATGATCTCTGCCCACTACACTTAAGCCAGACACGACTAATGTCTTGGCCGAGTCTCCCTCGGTGAGGATTAGTGTGCAGAGATGTGATTTAGCCGTCCCAGCGTCGTTTGCGTCTTCTAACTTTGGTATACCTTTAAGCTTGCTCTTTTTCTTACCAGACGCCTTCACAAGTTCTGTCTGAGCTTTGAACTTAGCCCAGGTCAGAACAACATCAACTAAACCAGATTTATAAACTGCAGCAATAAACTTTTCAGTCAAAGTGCACTTCGAACCGAAGCTCTTAGCTTGGAGTGTCATGTTTTCCTTAGTTTGTGAATCAAAGGTTGGGTTAACAATGAGACAGTTTACAAATAGCCACATATGATATTTGATTTGGGATGGTTTAACTTCCACACCACCCTTATTCTTCTTCTTTATTACTTCTACGACATTCTTAACTATGTTATCTGTTACAGAATCAACATGTTTGCCTCCTTTCGTCGTGGCAATCGAGTTTACAAATGAAACCTGTTGGAAGCCTCCATCAGAAATTGTTAGGGCCACTTCCCATCGATCGTTTACTTTTTCGTAAACAACCTTCAAAGGCTGTCCATTCACATCTTCTCTTCCTTTTATGTATAAATCTACATAGTCTTTAAACTTATTAATTTTCAATCTTTCTCCATTGAGGTATACTTTTACACCCTGTGACGATGCGGCTACATCATAAGCTCGTCGCGACATCAAAGCTACAATGTCATCTTCTAGTTTTTCCATTTTAAACTTAGCCAAATCTGGGCTAAATGTCACTTTAGTAAAATCATCATCCTTGCCAGCTTCTTTAATCTTTGGTTCAGAAGCTTTTGTCATATTAGCGCCCCAGGTTTGTTTAAAATGTTTCTTGTACTGCCTAGATGCAGTTTCCACTGTGAATTTAGTTGAGAAAATGTTACACAGCTTGGCACCATAACCGTTTCTACCACCGGTAACTTTCTCCTCTTCGTCATTGTAGTTTGATGAGGTTAAAAGATGTCCAAAAATCATGGTGGGAACGTACATTTTCTCTTCTTTATGCATTACGACCGGAATACCGCAACCATTGTTGTATACAGATATTGTATTGGTTTCTTGATTTATATCAATTCTGATGACATCCATTTTGGGATCCCTTTGCTTGTTGTCAGCTGCGTTGACTAATATTTCATCATATATCTTGTAAAGACCTGTAATTTCATATTAAATTTTTGATGTTAATAAATAATCATTATATGCTTTTTTTATTCTATAAAGAATATTAGTCAAGCACTTGACTGATATTCTCCTGTCCCCTGCTGATAAGCGGAGAGTTTGTGTTAAGAGTGGGTAAGACAGTAGTGCAACGAGTGGGAATCGAACCTATGACCTTTCAGTTTTCAGTCAATAACTTGGGGTAATGATGTTATACCTTTACAAATCATTATCCATGAATCATTGTACATTATACCTTTGTTTTGGCTATAATCACTTAGCATCCACCACATGACCCACCTCCTTTAATACTTGCTAATTAATCTAATAAAAAAATAATTATTAAATAAAGGCTAGCTAAAATAAAGCATGAAGTGATGATTAGATTACATGCTATAATGAATATGATATTTTTCTTATTCTTTACTTATGAAAACAAACCAGAAACCAAAACGTCTGTTTGCAATAAATCAAATTTTTAACCTTAATTTTTGGAACGAAGTTCCTTATTTTTATTTATTAAATACTACAAAAACTGAATTCATTTTGAATTCTAACTGAACAGTAAATAATCATATTAATTAAAATGGTAATAACTATTAGTTGTTCAAACTGGAACATTATTAGTATTAACAAACAAAAGATAAAGCCAATAAATAAAAAAAAAATCATATTATACTATAATTTCTTACCAGGCACATATGTCAATTCTCTTTGCACCATACACTCCTTGGCTTTGTCAAATACCCACATGGTTTCAGTAGCTCTCTCAACTGACCCAATGTAAGTATCGGGACGGAGCAGAATATGTTCAAGCTGGGATTTTTTCTGGTACATCTTCTCTATTGAGCCCTTTTGAGCTTTGGCGGGCGCAGCCTCAGCTGTGCCATTCTGAGTGCCATTGCTCATTTTAGAAAACATAGACTGAAAAATAAAATATTTTTAAATTACTTAAGTTTTATTTGATGTGAAGATAACCCTTAGCTGCAATCTCACCTTATGGTAAGTGACAATGCAGTCTAAAATAGTAGTAAGCTAAGTTAAAGGGGGGGTTTGGTAGTTTTATATAATTTTTCTACAGGCCACCCTTACACTATATCACTTGGCAACTTGTCTTTTGACAGAAGTTGTATTAAATAGCCAGGTCCAAAGTCTGCCATCATACCAGACATTTCAGAAATTATAAAGGGTCTAGCTGGATAACTTTTACATATAATAACTAACTAATAAACCGCAATTTACTGCAATTTTTTGTAAGTGAGCCCACTTCAAGGGTTAGTATAAAAAAAATCATCCCCAAAAACTTTACTTCTCGTTTTTCACCGTTTTTAAAGAATATGTAACTCATATATATAATATGTAACTCATAGTTATTTATAAACAGTTTCAGTTTCATTAAGATACCTCCAAGTTTCGGAAAAAATTAAATTTAACATTAAGGGTTGCCACCCCGATTACTCCCTCAGGGGTAGAAGTCTGAAATTAAGCATAAAGATAAGATGTTTTAGATAGAGTACAATAATCTCAAGGTAAGAACTCTTCATTACACGCTGGTGCAGCTTTCCTATTACTTATCCGGTTAGACCCTTTCCAAGTGTCCCTGCCAGGACAGTACTGAGTCAAGGAGGTTGTCTAATTAGGAATGCTTAACCATGGCTATATTATTTTGTATCGGTAACTTCCAGTTTAAATTTTTTGAATGTAAGTATTGGATGTGTGGATACAATGTAATCATTTTTCCATGCGATACGTAACTTGTATGTAAATAATGGAATTTTGCAAATAACAATAAAATATTTTTCGCGGTATTTTTTTAGCATCCCTAAAAATATTAAATTATGCATTCATAAATAAAATGAAACTTCTATAGGGGTATCATTAGCCAAACCTTTATTTTCAACAGTTTGATGTGATAAAAAGATTAACATCTGGCCAAAATAAACAATCATAATTTTGACCGTTAGTTACCAATCAAAATGCCGCCAATATGAGTATTTCAATCCTTACCTTTATATCAGCCATCTTGAGGGATGTGCTTATTAAACGTACGCGATCAACGCTTTTCACGATTTGTCTTGAAAACAAGACTGCTAGTAATTCACCGCTCTTAGCTTTTGCAAAACATCATTTCCTTTGATGTAATTTACAATTTACGATTTACAAAGAATAAACGAACTTGACAAAAGACGCCGTGAACGACTATAGACAACACAATTTCCTCCTTTTTATTTTATTACGATTTTTATTATTACGTTGTCTATGATATGATTAATTATTAGGACCCAATTCAGACCCAATCGGTTGGACCCAACTCAGTATCGACCAAGAGCAAAGACCAAGAGTACCTATGCTAACAGCGGGCAATTTAATAGGTATCTTGAACTTTTTAAACAACTTTATAGATGCTAACTCTTGTGCTAACTTGAAACGTAAGAGCATTTAAGGGACCGACCAAGACCAGCGAGACTAGAGGGGCTACTATGAGCTCTTAAAGCAGGACAGAACGCAGCATAAACTCACAAGGAGAACCGTGCGTGAAACACCACTGAAACACACTTGACACTGTTAATGAAATAAATAATTTTGGGTTTGAGTTTAATCTGTGTAGTCTTTGGTTTGGTGTAAATCTATAGTAATTGCTCTTTGGTAATTTTCGAATTCGAATATTTGTCTAGAACCCAGAGCCGTAAAACCAGTTATTAAAAAAAAAAACTAATATTTGTCTTTTGAGGTTATGTTTTCGAAACATTGAAAATAAAAACTGAACAAAATAGAATAAATAATGTCCTTTTTATCTTATGCGTCAAATGTTCTAAAAAAGGCTGCTGCATTGCGATATCCTTTGAAGAAGAACTGTTTTAAATCCACTAATGGCGTGACTTTTAGTTCGGCTATAACCAAAACAATTCATGACGTTAATACCAATGTTACAAAAGATGTAATACTATTTAAATACGAGAATCCAAAGTTTTATATGTACATGAATATATTTGCCATCGTCCAGTATATGTTTTGGACGTACTTAGGTCTGTTCGCTTTACAAAATCTAAGAGATGCACCCGTGGATAAATCTGCGATTACAGATGATACGCCTTGGTACAGAAGAATAAATTTGGGTGAAAATAAGTATAGAAATACTTTAGGAGCCGTAGCAGTTCTTATTGGTACGTAGGTATACACTTACACATTAATTGAAGTATACCTATTATAATTATTAAAAGTACGTACCTACCTACTCCCGGTGGGGGAAATTTAGGAATATATAATTTCTAGGTCTCTGGTCTGGTCTGGTGGAAGGCTTAGGCCGTAGCTAGTTACCACCCTACCGTCAAAGACATACCGTCTAGCGATTTAGCGTTTGGGTTTATAGCCATAGGCTGTTCGGGTGAGGCATGGATTTCAAAAATTGATTATGCTTCTGTCCAACTTTATTTTCCCATGTTTGCCATGTAATCAGTCTGCAGACTATGAGCAGATGTCATTCAAGTATACTTGGCATTTGGAGACAAGTTACTGTTGTCTTATGCAGCAGACGCTTTGTTATCTGAATCTATCTAGGACCATAGTAACTTTCACTTTTTAGTAACTGCAGTTTCTTGCAATTTCTTTTCAGTAAAATATGCTTTTTGAACTGGTTGTTAGTACACTACAAGATTTGGTTGAGTTGATTTTATTTGTTGCAGGAACCGGTTCCTTAGGCATGATATGGATGTATACTCTTAAATCAGTGCGCTACCTAATCCTCAACAAAGGAGGCCAACACGTAACTTTCATCACATATGCACCATTTGGAAACAACAGAATAATGAAGGTACCCGTTGAATTTGTATGCTGCAAGGAAAGTCGCAAGCTAGCAAAAGTACAGTTACCTCTGAAGGTAAAAAACACAGTAATGCATTATATGCTAGACATGAGGGGGGAGTTCAAAAATCCTCTGCTTTTTGATTGTACTGCTGGTTTGAAGAGAACATGGTAAAGTTCCTTTTGATACTGGTTGAAACCTAAAGCATTTCTATGGAGTTTTTTTTTTGTTCAGACTTGGAGTAAAGTAACAGCCAGTTGGATTCTAGTAATCAACAACTGAATAGATTCCTGTATAATTATTTGTATATAAAATTAGAATTAGATCTGTACATTATTAATGTAAATTACTATGCTTATGTACAGTTAATAAACTATTTTTAAAGTATACATGTATTTTCTACATTGATTTCCTTAGAGTATCAGTTATTTAGTGTTTGTAATATATGAGCTTGAATGAAAGGAGGTGGGTTGATAAGGCCCAAAATCCGCCCCTCATACACTCGAAAAAAAAAAGTTCCAGATTCCGACAAATTGTAAATGTATTTATATACTTGAAGATATAAACTTTATTTTAATATAAAGTTTAGGTGATAAAAAAAATAGTAAGTTACAGAAAATATTACCCAAAAAGAGAGTGTTTCTTTTACTTTTCTTACATTTTCATACATTTTAGTCGTTTTTTAAGCTTTGATTTAATATTTTAGAATGAGGCGCTCCATGAACCAAAATAAATTAATACTCATATAAAAGCTTATAAAAAGGAGCATCATTATCAGTTACGTTTACCATGGTTCATGGAGCGCCTCATTCTAAAATATTAAATCAAAGCTTAAAAAACGACTAAAATGTATGAAAATGTAAAGCTGCATCCGCACGCTTGGCAAACCTCGGCAAACCTTCACAAACGCAAACGTGCGGATAGAGCGTTTGCCATGGTTTGCCTAGGCTTGCAAGCGTTTGTGGCCGATCCATCGAGTGTCGGTCTTTTGATCGCAAACCAAAGGGAATTTGCCACAAGCGCTTGCGTCTCCGTCCACACGTTTGCGCGCACTCAGTCTCGTTTGTGCACTGGCGGCGATTAGACGTGTTATTGTATTACGATTTACGTATCGCACCTTTAGAAATCTTCATTTTGTGAGTGGGTAAAAACGTAAAATGAATGACTGGTCGACTGAAGACTTTTGAAGACGATTTGTTTATATAATTTAATTAATTACTTAATTAGTTTTATATATTAATAATAATAAGTGGCGACTCCGCACCGGAAAATGGTATATAATGGTATGGTAATAGGTGGACCGACACCATCAGGCGACCCTCAGGGAGCCACTGGGTACAGGTGGCGCAAGACCGAAGCCTGAGGAAGTCCATGCAATAAACAGTCCAGCAGTGGACGTCTATCGGTTGATAAAGAAAAAAAACAAAATATCTATTGAGTAGGTACATACTAGAATAGAGTAGAATATTTTTTTATTCAAATAAATAAACTAGGTAGGTACCAAGTCTTTTCGAACATACTACTAGCTACTACTACTAATCTATAATATTATACTAAAACTGTAACTAAATATGTTTTGAAAATTTTAATTAGAGGACGCTTTACTATCAACTAGATGACGTCCGCGACTTCGTCCTCGCAGATTAAGGTTTTTTAATTCCCGCGGAAAGTCCTTAATTTTCCGGGCTAAAATGTAGGTATGAGCTATCGCTATTCCACATTTCATTCAAATCGGTTCATTAGTTGTGGCTGAAAGAGTAACAAACATCCATCCATCCATCCATCCATCCATCCATATTCCATTTTAGTAGGATTATTGATCGATACTGAGCTTAAAACATTTGTAAAAATAACTTAAGCCAAATAATAAAGCCGACACAAGTTCGACGTCCGTCATGCTTGCCTGTTCAGAACATACAAACGCCCTCACAAGCGTGCGGATGATTCCCAAATTCAAGGCAAACGTTTGTAGAGGTTTGGCGTTTGCCGTTTGCCACAAGCATGCGGACGCGGTATAAGAAAAGTACCAGAAACACTCTCTTTTTGGGTAATATTTTCTGTAAGTTACTATTTTTTTTATCACCTAAACTTTATATTAAAATAAAGTTTATATCTTCAAGTATATAAATACATTTACAATTTGTCGAAATCTGGAACTTTTTTTTTCGAGTGTATGAGGGGCGGATTTTGTTGCCTTATCAACCCACCTCCTTTGAATATTTTATATTACTATAAATTAGTAACTCATGCCTTCGACTTTGCATGTAGTTAGGATTTTTTAATCTCATGGGATTTTCTTGATATTCATGTCTTCAGGATGCAACACGGTTTGGCAGATTTTATTGAAATTAGTTCAGCAATTGAATGTAAAACTATTTCTCGTCTGATTTTCCAAAATTTTGTGGGTGATATTGAAAAGTGGTGTCCAATAGTATTTTTTTTTTTATTCAATGACAAGATAGTCCTTGACTGCGATCTCACCTGATGGTAAGTGACGATGGAGTCTAAAATGGTGGAGGGCTAAATTGGAAGGGGTATGGTAGTGTACTCATACCCTAATCTGTTTCTACACACCATCGTGCCGGAACGCTAAATTGCTTGGCGGCACATCTTTGACGGTAGGGTGGTAACTAGCCACAGCCAAAGCCTTCCACCAGTAATAAACATGTAATAGTAAGTATAGTAAAGTAAAATAAATCAAAGATTAGGTATATTCGAAAACTCTTTATTATTTCGTAATTAAATTAACTGAAAGTTCATCCGAGTCAACATAAAAAAAAAAAACAAGAATAACATACAATAATTGATAACAAAAATAATTTTTCTCTTCACATTTATTTACAAGTGTGTTCGTGTAGTTTTTAATTTCTGTCAAAAATCTTATAAATTAATGAAAAATAAGTTTGCGCACAGTTGGCAAAATCTGCTATTAGTAAATTACATTGTTTATTTCTTCTTGCACGCTTACAAATATATTGCTAACTTGCTTGAGTAGTCAGTGAAGCAATTAAAAAAATACTTTTGTAAGCATAAGACAATGACAAAACATTAATGTTAATTTACAGATTTGCCTTACATCCCCTGCATAGAGTATAGTTTACTAAAAAAAATTGTTAAGTTTCATAGATTTATTATTTACACATCTTTCTCAAAAAAATCAGTTCTAAATTTACACAACTGTGTTTAATTATTTTTACAAAAACAAAGGAAGTATAATGAAAACGTTTCAAAATATATATATTATTATCATTTATGTTATATCGACGAGTGATAACTTATTAAGAAACTATTAATTGCTTACTTTTAAGCCTATACTACAGACAATTTCCGATTAATTCTACAAAATGCTTCAACTAGCTTGCTACAACAAGCTATTGAGGAGCGATGGTGTCAGTTTTTATATAAAAGTCTATAAATTATATATTCATGAGAATCACACAATTTACAGTTCATAACATATCATGAACCATTATTACCATTAACCAGTTAATCTATCATTATCCGAAATAATGCTAATTAGGATGAAGATAAAAGTTTTTTTTTTTTCATGAGAAAATGTATTCTTAATGCATACATATACTGAGAATTCAAATACTAAAATGCTTACAATAATTTATTTCATAAAACACTGATTTCTTTGTTGATTATTTTAACTCCGTAATTTAAAACTATGTAAACTCTCAAATTAAAGCCAAAAATAAGTAATATTTTTATTACTCAATTTTTAATAAATAAAATTCCATCCATCGGTCCTCATTCTATTAAGTACAGTTATTAATCCTTATTTACAATAAATTAATATTTTTTTACTCTCCTACCAATAAATTATTATAAGTGTCTGTTCAGGTGGACCACACCATAACCACACCACAGCAAAAATCTTGCTAGATAGTGGAAGTGTTAACTTTCGCGTGAGCCTGGAAAAGCATTTTCGCAGCCATAATTCTAAACAAGTGGTATGGTGGACCCGATGTGGTCAGCTTGCGTGCGAGTGAAATTGCCGTTGTGGCCACGATGTCTTTAAGAAGACGTTCACCTTGTGAATGGAACTCTACGTTTTCACACAATTTCGTTTTTGCGGTTATAGTGTGGTTGTGGTCCGGCTGAAAGGACCCTTAGGCTCGAATGTGAGCGCACATATAATAAGCAGTGCTTAGCTTAGATGATTTTAAATTAAGCTGCTTGCAAAACTGATCTCACGTCATAGCGATAATAGTACTTTGTATAATATAACACTGTTTAAAGTACATATTGCAAGTAATTTAATTTCCGATACTTAAAAGCGTAAAGAATTTTTAAACAAACACAAAATAATCGAGAATATTCAGATATTCAAATCAAACATCATAAAATAAAAAAATATTCGGATATCGATAGTCGCGAAAATCGTAACAACGTTAAGGGTCGATTTCACCAAAGTAACATAAGATTTTCACTACAAAAACTGTCAGAACGCCCTGTTTATTCTTCGGTTAAAGGTCACTCGACATTGGTGCAATCGGCACTAACCATCAGCAATAAATCAATAAACCAATGGTTAAAGGTGCAGACTGAAAACTGAAATATTTATGAATCCTTGCTATCCTTACTAATATTATAAATGCGAAAGTGTGTTTGTTTGTTGGTTTGTCCATCAATAACGCTGCAACAGAGCTACGGATCGACGTGATTTTTTGCATGGGTATAGTTGAGGACCTGGAGAGTGACATAGGCTACTTTTTATCCCGGAAAATCAAAGAGTTCCCGCGGGATTTTAAAAACTAAATCCACGCGGACGAAGCTAGTATTGGAATATTTTTATGATGGATGGATGGATCCGGGTGGATCATATTGTCGAATATGATCCGGGTAGATCATATTCGACAATATGATCCACCCGGATATTCCCGTTGGAAAATTCATGCAAAATCTGTAAAACTGTGAAATATCGCTATGATAGTATGAAGTGGTATTTTAATTTGCACGCAAAACATAGTGATTGTATTTATTATATTATCCTCAGTGTTTGCACGTAGCTTAATTCTTTATGACGCCTTTCAATCACAGGTGATTTAAGAAAATAAAATATAGACTATGGTAATATAATATGCATTGTCTCTCACTGCATTGCAGTTACATTTTATACATTCTTGACTTTTCACTTCATCTGAAGCCATTAAGGGCGGAAACACACTTCGTAAAACCAGAGACGACATCGCAATGGTTTTTTGGTGTGATTTTGATTTGGCAGCCAAAAATACTATGGCTTTATCATTATGCTACTGCTCCATCTGCGTTAATGTTAGTGTTAACGGCTGCGCTCAAATGGATAAGCGTTTAGCGTCTAACGTCATTAGTAATGTTTCAACACATTTAACGCGGTAAAATATTGGCCCCATCTGCGTAATGCCTTTATTATCGTGTTAATTTACGCGTTACGGCACAGGTGGAGCAGGGGCATCACAGAATCCCGCGTCAGGTGTTAAAAATGTATTTCTGCCCTAATACAGTGTTCGATAAAGTTTCGAGGGTGATATCGCAGTTTTCTGGAATTTGTTCCTCATTTTTGGGAGCCGTTACTTGTGATTCTTCTATTTATCACATAATGGTCGAAGGTTTTCTTGATATTAATGCGGTGAAATACTCCATTCTTACGCATTAATAGGTCTGATTTTTTAACTATAAAAGTGCAGCATTCTTGCAATTGTTTGACGTTTAAAAAAAATCGCTTTGCAAATCATTCGCTAAATTTTATCATTTCTAATTTGTACTATTTTTCGAATCGAACCTAACTTTATCGATCACTGTAAAATATCGAACAGCAAACCCATTGCAAAATGTTTAAAAGATAAGATCTACAAACTAAAAAATGCACGCCAGGCGCACTAAAGCTTCGGGCAAACTGAGGCAAATCCCATGCGGGATGCGGGACGCGTTTCTCGAATAGCAAAATGTAAGCGACTACCCCTGGGGGTACCACTTGACGATAAGAATTAATCTAGATTGGAAAGCGATTGCCTTGAAAACGCCTATTCATCCCTGCTTAGAAGTTTTTCGAGTTATTCATTGATGCCATTTTTTAGTTAGATCCCGCATCCCGAACGGCATTCGCCTCAGTTTGACCTAAGCCCTAACTCGTTTAATAATCTTTTTTTTTTTTTTCAAATATAAAAATAGACATAATCATCTGCCAGTTTTATTTTACGCACGAATGACTAAATTATGAAGTACCTATGTTAAGTGTTTTTTTTTATTCATACAAAAATTATTATATTTAATATTCATTCAAATCATTTTAAAGATGGTTTATATTCATGCTGATCACTCATCACTTAGCACGATACAACAACGCTTTTTGTTGTAGGATTCTCGACAGCATTAATAGATTTCGAATACCTATCGAAACACTTTAATATCAGAGTAAAATGGATCTAAAGTAACCTTGGTTTAAAATCTTCCATTCATTATTAGCGATGCCTGTACTGTAGGGACACTGACTGTAGATATATAAGGAAAAAACTACAAAGAAAAAACTCTGACCGTAAAAGGCAGTATAAATCTATTTCATATTAAACGTTATGTTGGTTGTTGCAAATTCCTAAAAAGCTGGTAACGCATTGGTGGTGCCTCAGGTGCTACAAATCTTCATGGGCGGCGGTAATCACTTAACATCAGGTGACCCGCCTGGTCGATTGTTCGCCAAAAATACATATTAAAAAAAATCTTGTAAACAATATCTAAATTAAACTGATAAATGTATATTTTCCGACGCAGAATATTGTAAGCATAGTCATCTACTTATCAACTTAGTTTAGACATTGTGTACAAATTTAAAGATGATAGTCGAAATCTATCAACATTGTCGAGATATGTGTAGGGTACTAATACTAAATGTTGATGATGAGTTTCGGATTTCTGTTGGCTGTATTTTATGTTATATCGTGCTGTAATGTGCGATCAGTAACACAACAGACATAAGTCGCGAAGGCAACTGCACGGAAAGGTGTTGTCCGATTAAAGAAGCGCAAGTTTTACGCGCGTTTCATAGTGTTTGAACGCTTTAAGACATTTCCTTGTACAACTTGAAGATACCGCGTTATCGCTGTCGCGCGATGTGTCTCAGGATAAAATCTTAAAGATTACTATGAAAAATTTTAATCTTACTCAAAAAACAAAATTGATTGTAGAGCCAAATTTTGAAAGCTTAAAAAAATGTGGATTCAATGTGTAGCCTTAAACTTAAAAATCAATTATTATTAAACTATAAAAAATGCCATTCAAAATTTGGTCTATTTTCCCCTATTTGTTGCTGAGGGTATGTGGATTTTTTTTAAGGTTCACATATCGTCTACAGGGTTTAAGTAATTAATGACAACTCTCTGAAGTCCTTAATAACTCGTTTTTTTTTTTTTCAAGTATTTATTCACTATTACTTGTTACAATAAATACC
This sequence comes from Hipparchia semele, assembly GCA_933228805.2. Lineage (NCBI taxonomy): Eukaryota > Metazoa > Arthropoda > Insecta > Lepidoptera > Nymphalidae > Hipparchia > Hipparchia semele. The sequence goes on from OW121722.1 coordinate 11,978,843, forward strand.
GAAACTTTAAATAAAATCCGAGTTACAATGCCACTGCATAAAATGCATAAAATGTTATAGTTACAATTCACAATAACCATATTTAATTTGTCTACGTCCCTATTTTTTTGTCCCAGTCCTGACTTAAGTCACGATGATCGGAAAAACACGGAAAAGCATTTGGACACGTCACGGTTTGACTGTGTTTTAGAGTTTGTCATAATATTCTCTAAACATCCTGTATAGTGCTCGAAATCAAAATCATATTCGACTTATCACACTCATCAGTCTCATACTCTTACACAAACGACAGTCAACATTTTCTCAATAAGTCGCTGTTGTTCAAACAAAAATGTACCTATAGAAAGGCCCATTGAGCTTTCATCTTATAAAATATTGATGTTTTCAGTTAAACACAATGTTTTAACTTGATTGACAGGTAAGAAATCGTGGTACTATCGAATTCGCTCTCTGTTACATTAAAATACACGATTTAAATGTCATATAATGTATATTATGTTTGTACAAGTCGTTAGGACATCTTCGCCGCGAAACTGTAAAAGCGGAACAAAAATTTTGTCGCAGCAGCGAAAACAAAGCGTAATTTAACGGAAACGTAATGTCTTTGTTGGATATAAATTATTCTTCTAATATATTCGTAATTCGAAATAATTCGAAAGATAGTAATTCGATAGCATTGTAATTTTATATTGAATTCAATCAATTTTTGATTGAATTATTGCACGCCATGCCGTGCTTGCAATTAATTATTTTTATAACACCTGTGTTTATGACTATGGACGCACCTACATTTATGCAAATAAAGTAACATGTTCTTATGCGGGATTCGCTTTCGTTCCACTGTTACGATATCGCAACGGAGATGTGCCATAGGCCTTAAAGATATTTTCGAGATTGAAACAATATTAATAATATTGCAATAGTGTATTCATTTCATTTCAATATTTTTTAAGCCAATTTCAACTCCTATTAGGTATTAAATATTACATTTATATCAGTATTTTATAATTATAAAAAAAATAATTATTATTATTGATAAATCGATACTGGTTCCAAAAATTAATTTTTATGTAATTTATTATTTACTATTTTAGCAAGACAAAATGTATTTTTTTAGGCTGGGCGTACATACGCTACTTTTGTCCGAGCAACGAGTCGCTAAAGTAGTCGCATTGTCAAAAAAAGATATCTCCTCAAGCTTCTCCACAGCAGTTATTAAATGCTCAAAGAACAACGGGCAGAATGGGTCCAGTATTGTATTGCTATGGATAAAGATGGAATTACTGTAACATTTTTTAATTCATTAGTTATACTTCCTTATAATGAAATTGAGATAACACATTTTTACCTTAATTTTAAGGTAGGTAAGAAACTGCTAAAACATTGGGCCCACGATCCATAAAAGTTGCCCATTGTTCTGCGATCGCTCAGACTACAATAGCCAATGAGTGCCCAGCCTTAGTCTTAGTAGGTATACCAGAATAGATAGATACCTTCAAAGAATTTAAATATGTATAATATGAATATTTTGTAGATTTGAAAATATTTTTTTCTTGAATTTTTAATACATACGTCAAAAATACAGGCTATTTCGAAACTATCCACTTTAAGTCAACGTTTCTAACTATGCTTTCACAGATCAGTAAGTTCTTAACGTATAAATGTACTATTTTAAGAAATGCTATTTTCTATATTACTATCTAGATACTTTTTTTTCGATTTCGATTTATACTTTGAGTTATAATGAATTTAATTCAATTAGTCTCCAAAGACAGCTAAATTATCAATATATCTAAAACTTCTTTAAGTCAAAGCTTAGTTTTGTTTGTAATGGTTGTATTATACTAATATCTTTTAAGGTTGGCCCATTATGTTAAATTGTCAATTTTTAAAGGCCATTAAAAATATAATTCAATCAAAATTAGTCAATCATTTATTATATGTTTTAGTGGAAACTGATGACGCATGAAAGACTTCAAACAAACTGCAACAATGTTTTCGAATAAGTGGTTTTAACTAACTAGTAATTTAGAAAAAAACCGCCTTTTCATGCTCTATGAAAACTACATTAGTTGAAAAGTAAACTCAGAAAAGACTTACAATAAAATGGAAATCTAGATATTGAAAACTCAGAAACCTTTAGACACGCTATTTTGAAAAACCGGGATTTTGGAGATAAAACAGTGTTTGCTGCAACGCTGTACCACGTTTATTATTTATATATTTTCCACTAAACTAATCCAGTCACGTAAGACTATTTATTGTTTTAGAAAACTCTAATTGCTTTTCGTTTTATGTCTCCTCCCAAAGTTTTCTTTAAATCTATTTATAATTGTTATTAATTATTAGCGGTACGAAGTAAGAGATTTATCATTACAAAAACTACTGAAAGTCTCTTGACGTTATTTTACTGCAAGGTAGTTGTCGATATCCATTGTATTTATTCAGTTATTAACTGCCACTAGCTCCTAAAATCGCCTCTATTATAGTAACTATTATAAAATATACCTCGAGTACGTTCTTAAAACAAAACTGTCACTATTATCAGCGTTTACGTAAACTGTGAATTTTGTATAGACGAAAAAGAGACGGAGAATTTTTCCATCCCTTTTCTGTCCATACTCATTGACAGATTCACGCACAATTAACTTGAAATGATGCTAAGGCGGATGCGGACTAACGGAAGGGTTACGTAAGATTCATTAAAATTAAAAAATTAAAGCAAATTTTAGTGAACACGTTTAGTTTTCGAAACAACACTCGAGGTTCGGCTAATTTAAGCTTCTGTCACTTTTGTACTCCCCGACAATACAAGTCCACACATCCATTAAAAAACTATGGAAATGACGAAATTAAGATCCATTATTATTATTATTTTAACATGGTCAGTATTTCAATTCACAAACATGAACAGCGTGTAAAGTCCTTGAAAATATTGAGTAGGTATATATTATGTGCGTCCCATATAGAATCCTTGAGCATAGGTGTTGAAACCGAAGCCCTTACAGTTAACGTCACCCATAATTTTCTCCAAAAACAAACACATATCTAAACAAACAAAGCATACGCCCGGTCATTAATTACAATCGAAAATGTAACATTCAAGACCAACATTTGTAAAAACAGAAAATAAATCGGTCAAAAAACAAATAAGTTATGAGCTGTTTTACTGCGATTGTGTCGGTCTCTTTCTAAAACAAAATTTAGATAGTGTATTCCAAACACTTTATGGAGCTACTCGATCGTGACGTCATGATTTAGCAGCGCTCTCTGTGTCTAACAGGAAACTTAAAAGCTCTATATTTTCTGAACTATAATGAAGATATATTAAAAAGAAAAATTGCATTTTAATGTAATTTTAAAGATATTTATTTTAAGTTAATAAAAATTTTAGTCAAATAACCAAATTAATAAAATTGTATGAAAAAAGTATGGTTCTTCAAATTGAATAATTTTAGCAATTTTCAGGACGTTTTTACACGCTGTCTGTATTCCTGTAGTTGCCAATAAAGCCCCTTGTATACGTTAACCCAAGGTGTTGGGTAAAACGTGTACATTGCCACTTCGTGTCCGAACATTGGTGGTTCAAAGATTGAGATCCTTCAGCGTTTACACATTGGCCGAACTTGTTGAGCAAACGTAAATGCGGGCTTTACTTAAACTGGCACAAGTTTCGATGTACCTTCAAAAAGTTTTGGCAGTTATAAAAATTACATTAGAAAATAGCGCTATTATTTAAACTTGATTGATTGATCTACCAATTTGTTTGACGTAATGTACCTAACAATATTCTATGACATTGAAAGTACACTCAAAAACTCACACCCACAACTTCATATACATATCATGACGTCATACATAAACTTTTAACAAACTTGCATCTACCGTCAATTTTTACATTTGAAAATTCTTCCGAACAGGTGCAAAATCAAACAGATTTATCATAAACATCGCTCTTTTCGTGATTTTGACTTTTTTTCATTTTTTAAATTAATTACAAAATGGAATCGTGTATGTAAATTTTGTATCTGAGCTTATCTTACCTGATGGTAAGTGAAGATGTAGCCTAAGATGGTGCGCGCTTGCCTATTCACTCTTTATTTATTTCGTGGTGACTTTCCATCTTACACAAGCGGCAAACGTTTAAGACGCTTAATAAAAAATTACGCTTAAACGTGTTTACAAAACTGCAAACTTAACCAATTTCAAGATGGGATCTAGTTTACTTCATCATTTTCAAAAATAATAATTTGTAAAATCATATTAATTTTATTACAAAACATAAATGGAATACATACTGTCAAGTGGGATAGACTACTTTCCTACTTAACGCGTTCACACTCTCGGCTTTACTATTAACATAAAATAACGTTTAACTTTTTAAAAAGCTGCGAACTTATCAACGTTAATTTCCGCCCGGAATATTGTTTCTGCACCTGTATTGGAAGAGCTCAGTCATTTTGAAGTACATTAAACACATATTTAAGGAAATATTACAACCATATATCGATGGTACATCAATAGAACAACAATTTTACCTCTAAAGTTCGATTTCTAAGTCACTGCTGTTTGTTTACACGTCGCATGTCTCCAAGATTTGTCCAAACATTTGTCCCAACGTTGTGTCGAACGTTCGGTAGCAACGTGTACGCAAAAAGGTATTTTATTACCTCGGTGATAAAGTCCATTGTCTAATAGCGTCGTCGTCAGTCGGCGAGGAACCTCGTCCGCGTTTCGTCCCCATCGTCGTCCCGTCCCGGACTGATGCTTTCGATTTCGTCCACTTCTTCAAGATTTTTTGTGTTCGGGTTGCAAAGTCTGGAATGAAAGATTTTTCTATTACGCGAAATACATTGATATAAGCTAGTGTATAGACAGACGGACGCAGAACTATAATGTGGGTGTCTTTAAATCAACAGTGAATAGACATCTTATAGGCAAGCGCGCACCATCTTAGGCTGCATCCTCACTTACCATCAGGTGAGATCGCAGTCAAGCGCTAGTCTATATATTTAAAAAAACGGCTAGACGGGCTACATTTGGATTGTAAGGAAACTGCAAAATAGCAGTCTGAATGCAATTCCATTTTTAATGTTAATTTCGGTTGAACTAAACCTCACTTCTTTGGCCATGGCTAGTTACCGTCAAAGACGTGTCGCCAAGCAATTTAGCGTTCCGGTACGGTGGCGAGAGGAAAACGATTAAGGGTGTGCATTTTGGACTGCATCGTTACTTAACATCTGGTGAGATTGCAGTCCTGTTTCGAGGAACCATACCTGCATTTACAGCAGACGATGCAGGGCGCAGCAAGCAGCAGCAGCGGGCTCGCCACGAGCAGCAGCAATCCGAAACCCGCGAATATACCCACCACCTGGAAAAACAATTCAGAACGCTTTATTTTAACGCTATGCGAAAGCGGTGTACATCCTTGTTGCGTAGAGTCCGGGCCAGTTCCAATAGCGTCTTGAGGGCATTTGCTGGCAGGTTCGATTGTCGGTATGAACCACTGTAATATGGTTCATATGCTGACAAATCGGTCCCGTCTTAGTTTAAGTTTTAACAAATAGATTTAAGTTTTATATTTTTCATTCATTACTAACACAAAATATGATCCTAGTTGGTCGAAATAAATATTTTTTGTTTATTATTATTATTAACCGATTTTCAAAAAGGAGCAGGTTCTCAATTCGACACGTTTTTATTTTTTCATTTTGTTTTGGCGATGCTACTCCATAACTACGTCAAATCTGGACCGATTCCAATTTTTTTTTAAAGTTCGAAAGTTGAAAATGTTCGTGCTTAGGCTACAGAAGACAAATGCGGCGTTTTTCTTTTATTTCTATTCCATGACTAGTTATCCATATTATAGTCTAATTTGCTGACGATCGACGCAATATATGTCAGCTAATCTAATCTAAAATCTACAGATTAAAAGTCGTAAGTTTCCATTAATCAAAGAAACTGTACTTTATAAAATTTTTGACCGTCTGTTGATTTTGGACAACGTATAGGTAGGTTAATTATTATTATTGTAAGTCTAGTTACCTGTGCGCGATGCCATAGTACAGAAGCTCTTGAGTGCCCAAGTTTGTTCTTGCAGGGCCCTTTGTCGTAGTGGCGAAGTAAGAAGTCATCCTGAAATTAAAAAAAATAATATTTTTAAAATTTTACATCTGGCAATTAAAAGGATGTAAACGGGCAAGTTATCACACAATTTCTAGACTTTTTTACATGGTTATAGTTGAGGACCGGGAGAGTGACATAGGCTACTTTTTATCTCGGAAAATCAAAGAGGTTCCGCGGGATTTTTAAAAACTAAATCCTCAAGAGCGAAGCCGCGGGCTTTAGTAAAAAATAACCATATTATTGCGAAGTGCAATATGTATTGATTTCCATAATTATTGTCTAGTTTTTTTTTTCAAGTAACAAAAAACTGTAACAAAATAGTTCTACATATAAAGGCGTACACACGAGCACATTTTTTTTCCGTAATAGTTTTTTTCTTCCACAACTATCTATGAATGAATCTGGGCGCGCGTCACGTCATAGGGGAGACATTTTCCTAAAATTGACCGGAGAAAGGACAGACGCGACTTTTCGTGCTTTCCAAGGCAAGGTGGTGACACAGTTTCCTTACTCCAGGCAGCTAGAACAACGAATTTCTTGACAGAAAAACTTAAAAATTGCTAGCCCGGAAATCGCACTTAAAATTCGAATCGAACTTACATTCTAACCACAAGACGAACGTAGCAGTTCTGAATGGGGAGTTACATTAGAATGTACTAACTTAATTATTGCCGGTTCATTAATCAAGAACAAAATAACAACCAATGTAAGATAAGTATCAGATTAAATCAGTAGATTAGGTACATTTACGGAGAATCAAAAGTAGGTGAAGTCCCATTAAAGTGATCATAAAATTTTATTTGAATCATTATAAAATAACCTGTCAGTTCTAAATCAAAGGTTCTAAAGACGTAAAATAAAAAACTTGTTATGATATGGCCAACGTTTTTGCCCGTGACTTCGTCCGCACGAAGTTAGGTGTTAAAGATCCCGCATTAACCTTCTGTTTTTCCGGGATACAAGGTAGTCTTTGTCACTCTCTAAGTCCACAACTATATCCATGCAAAAAAAATCACGTCAATCCGTAGTAGCTCCGTTGCTGCGTGATTGCAGGACAAACCAACAAACAAACAACACACTCTCGCATTTATGATATTACTAGCTGATGCCCGCGACTTCGTCCGCGTGAATTTAGTTTTTAAAATCCCGCGGGAACTCTTTGATTTTCCGGGATAAAAAGTAGCCTATGTTTTAATCCAAGTTATAATCTATTTCCATTTTAAATTTCAGCCAAATCGGTCCTACTCTAATTTTCCGGAATACAATGTAGCATATGTGTTAATCCTGGATATGAGCTATCTCTACCAAATTTCAGCCAAATCAGTATATTCGATGTGGCGTGAAGAAGTAACAAAAATCCATCAAAAAAATTTAGCAAAACTTATTCAATTTAAAAAAAGAGAACCTGTTCTTGAATGCAAATTACTTTAGATAAGAATTTTTATAGATATATATTATTACCAGTTTCTTGAATGTTAAGTGGTTTGATAAATCTGAAATGTCTTTTGATTCGAAGTAGTCTATTCATATTGTCAGAGTATTGCTAGATCTTAGGCGTGTGTGGAATTCTTTGGGATTTAAACTTTCCTCTTCCAACTAAAATAAAAAAAGACGTGTGGCACTCGGGGACTGCCGCGGTAAAGCTATTGCATAGCATTTTTTATCAACGCCATCTAGCGACTCACCGCTACATGGCGTTGATAAAAAATGCGCCATCTAGCGGCTCACCGTAGAGGAGTCCCGTGTCAGGTTATTTTCGTTACGGAATTTCTGGATTCGGTCTCCACGCTCAAGGCCCGCGATAGAAGCTATGCAATAGCTTAAAAACTGAAGTGTATACTACGCCCGTTTTCACTAACTTTTATGAGTTACTAAGCTAAGTTAGGTGAAACATTCTGTCAATTTCGTTTTCACGAACCTTTAGGTAACACCTAATGGTAGAAATAAAATAAGACAGGGATTGTATGACTGACTCCCACTTAGGGGATGATAATATGATGATAGCGCCAATAGCGTCCTGAGGTCATTTGCTGATAGATTCGATTGTCAATATTTAAACCACTGTAATATGGGTCATTTGCTGACAGGTTCAATTGTCAGTATTTGAACCACTGTAATTTTCCGGTCTGGTCTTAGTTTAAAATTTAGATTTTAGTATTCATACTAACAAATAGGTTTCAGTTTTTGTTTTTCATTTATCATTACTAACACTTTATGATCCTAGTTGGTCGAAACAAATATTTTTATTTATAAAGCTATTGCATAGCTTCTATCGCGGGCCTTGAGCGTGGAGACCGAATCCAGAAATTCCGTAACGAAAATAACCTGACACGGGACTCCTCTCACCGCTAGATGGCGTTGATAAAAAATGCTATGCAATAGCTTTACCGCGGCAGTCCCCGAGTGCCACACGTCTTTTTATTTATTAAACAAACCCACATGGTTGCGAGATATGTCATATGACTGGTGTCTCTTGCCTCCTTTCACGAAGCTTCCGTTCAGTGAATAATTAGTTCAGTTTTCATATTATAGCGAAAGTGTGATTTCTCCTAGAATCTAGTTATTGAATAAGTGTTATAACATTGTCTCTTGGTTGTTCAAATATCGTAACGCAGAGTCGTAAACCGGTTACTTAAATTAGAAAGCGTTATGCTTTCTTTTGGCTGCAGAATTTTATTTCAATCCACACTCTACTAAGCCGTTATCCATAGGAACGATTACGTTATTAATTTAAATTGGTTGTTTATATGGTACCCGCCTTAATAACACACTCGTAGCATAACTGTTTGTGATTTGCTTATGCAAGGTTGCTCGTTTTTTTTTTTTTACTTGAGTGCGGAAGGATAACTTTAATTCTAGCATTCTATGATTGAACGTGTATCAAAAGTTTTAATATACGTATTATCTAACTTCTTTCCAGGAAGAAGTTTTTGCAGTTTTGCCTTTCGAATAATTTTATCATTATAACTAGCTTTTGCTCGCGGCTTTGCTCACGTTAAGTTCGATTTTTCAAGCCCCTATTTTACCTCCTTAGGGGTTGAATTTTCAAAAATCCTCCTTAGTGTGCGCCTACGTCATAGAAGGAACCAACTGTAAAAATTTCAAGTTTCTAACTTCAGAAGTTTAGGCTGTGCGTTGATATCTCAGTCAGTCAGTCAGTCAGTCAGGACTTTGAATTTTATATATATAGATTATAGATTATTATAAGTCGACATCATATTCGATAGAAGGCGGAAAGTGATATGAATCTGTCCAAGCCTTTATGTCCTAATAATAGCCTATTATATTATTATCCTTATCCTTACTAATATTATAAATGCGAAAGGGTGTTTGTTTGTTGGTTTGTCCATCAATCACGCTGCAACAGCGCTACGGATTGACGTGATTTTTTGCAGGGGTATAGTTGGGGACCTGGAGAGTGACATAGGCTACTTTTAATCTTGGAAAGTTAAAGAGTTCCCGCGGGTTTTTAAAAACTAAATATACGCGGACGAAGTCGCAGGCATCAGCTAGTTCATAAATATTTCCTTTCTATTATTGCTTTATTTTCACTCATAGCACAAGCTGATTAGCCATGTTTCTAATAAATAGAAGTTCACAGCTGGGCATAGGTCTTCTGTAGAGACTTCCACACATCTCGGTCTTGCGTCTCTGGGATCCAGCGGCGCCCTTTGATTAGTATGATGTTGTATCGTGATACTTGGAGTTTTAATCGGCCGCGACATTGTAGCAATCTTTCACAAAAATTAAGGAAAACTATCTATGGTATTTTTACTCTCTAATGAGTCTAAAACCACACTCAAAATCAACTCTTCAATTTATATTCATTTATTATCACTTGGCGAGATAATGGCAGGTTTAATTAGCATAAGTTATAAACCATAGTGGCTGCTTGCCTACATAGGGTTAGTTTCCATCAGGCGGAAAAATCCTCGCGCAATTTTTTGACATCACAGACTAAATATCTGTATCAGTATTACTTTAAATTGCAATCATGTTGCAATAGCGCTCTCTTTGTCTAAAAGGAAATTTAAAAACCCTATACATATTTTAGAGACTAGTTAAGATATTAAAAAAATAGAAAAATTACATGTGTAATGTGTGTAATATTAAAAGCCTTTATTTTAAGTATACTTAGAAAAAAATTTAGTCAGATTTTATTTTTTATTTTATTTATTTATTTTATGGAAACATACAGTATTTTAATTGTATTAAAGCTAAAAACAGATTTATAATGCTTAAACCTAAATTGTTTCCAAAGATACTTAGCACTTATAAATTACATTACTATCCGACAACGGAACAATCGGGTGTAGCAGAAAGAGAAAACAAAAAACGATAAGTTATAAATTAATTTTTAAACAGAAGGTTGCCGAAAACCGACTAACGTGTAGCTATCGGTTTTCGACAAGGACAAGGACAGATACCCAATTGAAACCAAGAGGATGCTTGAGGATCCGTTTGGTGGAAACTGACCCTTATGCAGCCTCTCGCGAATGTGCACAGGTACCTGTATGTTTATAAATCAGCGGATGCCGGTCAAGGGGACGCGGGTGTTTTTCAACGTCTAATTATACTCGCGCCGAACCGATTCCGGCCTGATTTAGACTTGAGAAGATAAGAGGTTAGGACTTCTATGTCTTCCGACGTTTAAGAGATTGTCCTGCTCTCCTTTTTTTCTTCTTTATTTTTTTATTCAATGACAAGTTAGTCTTGACTGCGATCTCACCTGGTGGTAAGTTACGATGCAGTCTAAAATGGTAGCGGGCTAAGTTGGAAGGGGTACGGCAGTGTCCATTCAACCCATACCCCTAATCGGTTTCTACACGCCATCGTGCCGGAACGCTAAATCGCTTGGCGGCACGTCTTTAGACGGTAGGGTGGTAACTAGCCACGGCCAAAGCCTCCCACCAGACAACCGACCGACTAGCTGATAGCCGCGACTTCGTCCGCTTGAATTAAGATTTATTCCCGCGGAAACTCTTTAATTTTCCAGTATAAAATGTGCCTATGTGTTAATCCTGGGCATGAATTATCTCCATTCCACAGCCAAATCGGTTCAGTCGTTGTGGCGTAAAGGTGTAACAAACATAAACACACACACACACACATACAAACTTTCAACTTAATATTAGTTTGATGTGATGTAATAGTGTGATTAAGTAGGAAGTAGGATAGATGTCCACTGTTGAACAAAGGTCTCTTGCAAGGAATTCACAGGCCCTAGTCTTACGCCGCCTGCATCCAGCGACTTCCTGTAACTCGTCTGATGTCGTAGGTCCACCAGTGGAGGATCTGCCAACACTGCGCTTCCCGGTGCAGGGTCGCCACTCCAACACCTTGGAACCTCAATGACCAACCATCAGTTCTTCGAAGTATGTGCCCCACCCATTCCATAACAATATTACACACATACGTGTCGAATTGGTGACCTCCTTTTTTTGAAATCGGTTAATAAGAGTCCCTAAAAGAGAAAATTCTTTGGAGAAACCCTAATATAAGAGGGACTCAAGAGCTTTATTGGCTGTCGGTAAATGTTTGCGGCCAATGGAAAGATTGTAAGGATTCGGATATTGACTGATGGGCAAATAAAGTCGGGCTTACTTTCTGAAGCCGAATTAATCATACATACGTACAATCAGAACTGATGCTCGGGTTATTTGGGAACACTTGAAAGTTTTGGGTTTTTTGAATGAAACGAAATGAAATGAGTTTGAAATGAAATTTTATAATGTACGGCGCCCCCCGCCTAAATGGAGCGATGACTTCCGGAAAGTGGTAGGCATCGATTGGATGCAAAAGGCCGAGAAAAGGCAACGTTGGCGCTACTTGTCCAGCAGTGGATGCATTTGGGCTGATGATGATATTGATGATAACAGTAGATCGGCGGCAGTTACGCATTACAGGGATCTGCATAGCCGCATCCACAAGGACTAGTATAAAAACTATGATATAGTATATGTATAAAAAGAGGTGGATATGTTACAAGCTTGCGGTAAATGAAGCGCGTAATGGCAGATATTTGTCGTAATTTGTCATCTCATTTAACAATGAAGTACTCTATTATACTCTTCGTAGTTCGGAACAATTTTTCACTTATATTCTGAATATATAACTCATCCCTAGTAGAATATCATAGTATAAAAAGCATCACTTGGTGCTTTTTATGCTTTTTTTATCACGTGGTCGAAATTCCACGATCCCGCACCAAGCGCTTCGCTTCCTCGTTTCTAATACGCACCGCAAAAATTTGGAATGCCCTTTCGGCTTCCGTTTTTCCAACTAACTATAATGTGGGAGTCTTTAAATCAAGACTGAATAGGCATCTTCTAGGCAAGCGCGTACCTTCACATCGTCACTTACCATCAGGTGAGATCGCAGACAAGCGCTAGTCTATATATTAAAAAAAAAAAAAAAACACTTACATCTAATGACGCCAAGCAGTACCAGCAGAACACGTGCTTGCATCGCTTGCACATCATCTGAGCACATCCTTCGTCCTTCTCGATCGGGACCCGACACATCGGGCACAACTTGATCAGCTCGGAGTCGGGCAGCAGAGGCGCGCCCGCACCGCCCATGGAAGATGACGCAGCAGCAGCTTCGCAGGATAGCCCCCCGTGCCACTGGGGACAAATGGGACTATTTGAATTTAGTTGTAACAATAAATAAACAATTAAGTCTACTTATTTAAATAAATAAAATAAATAATTCTTTATTTCAGACTTGAGTAACATTATGTTAGTAACAAATGACTTAAATCTATGTTAGTACAGTATGTGTAAGTAACAATTACTTATTCTAAGTTAGTCCTTATAAACTGCCTTAACCTATTCAGGGCCACTATCGAATGCGCTGGGCCCTAGTGCTGGTGTGCAAACTATTCCAGCTCCTCCAAAGAGGGCTGTCCATCTTAGCGGTCAATGTGCTGAGGAGGGCTTTAGGACTGCAGATAAGCCTGCTCATCATGGACGTGGTACGCTTGCGCATAATCGCGTAGAAATCATCTACACGTTCATCCGCAAACATTGGTTGTCATAAAGACGCGGTTAAACGGCGCGCTATAACACGAGCCGAGCCTAGCTCGGCGCGTGGCTCGGCGCGCCACGCGCCGTGTAAACAACTACGCTCGGTGCGGCTCGGCAAACTTTGCCCGATAAACGAGCAGGCTTGCGTCCGCATTAAGCCGAGCCGCGCCTACACGGATGGTGCGGCGCGGCGCGGCTCGTGTTATAGCGCGCCGTTTAACCGCACCATTATATGACATCTCAAAACACAAGTATAAACATAAAAATTCTTTTTACAAAACCCACTTCAAACACAACTACAAAGTATTGTGCCTATAAAATTTGAAGATTTTCCTCGATTTCTGGAAATCCTGACCTGATGACAATGGGACCACTCTTTCAAACAAAAAAAGTATTTTTCAAATCGGTCCAGGCGTCTTCGAGTAATCGGGGAACATACATAAAAAAAAGATTCCGTCAAATTGAGAACCACCTCCTATTTTGAAAGTCGGTGAAAAAATTGAAATAATACCGGCTAGGCGTCGGGAGTATAGACTATAAGCCCTTAGTGACAACCAAGCTACCACGGTCAACGAATAAATTAATACTTACATACATCAATGTGAACATAGAGAAAAATAGTAATAATACAATCACTTATAATGTTATAAGCTTAGTCGTATGCAACGTGTCATGCTTGCGAGTGATTTATGCGAAACGATCAGCGCTAATACAATGCCATAAACTACTATAAAGTAGTAAATTACATCTAATGTAGCTAATAATAAATCATTAAAGAACAGATAATTCCACAGAAAACATAAATAAAAATATTAAAAAGGATGGAAAAATTTATGGCCCTATCAATTTTTTAAACATTTCATACATTAGTAACTGCGCTCATTAGTGAACCGTTCATGGATTGCTGAAAAAGCCTTCGATTCTGTGTAATTTTATATTTAAAACTACACACTTTTACACATCGGTATTCGTTTTTAGAGCGTGTCTACATAATTACATTTTGATTGGTAAATATTTAAATTTCGTTTATATGGGAACCTGCCGAGATAATCAGAGATCTTAATTGCATAAAGTTTTTTTATTTAAGTAAATTAAACATAAAAAATACGTTGAAACTAGGAAAAATATAAACGAGCCGTCAAGCAGAAATAACAAGTTAATTAAACAAAACCGACCGGCCGGCCTCATTTTTCCCGCAAAATCTTGTACCATTACGTTGTCGGGACATCAATCATTTGTTGTTATAATAAATGAAGCTATAAGTAGCACTGGATTATGTTTCTCCGTTGATCTTTTGATGGATCACAAATAAATTACAAAGACAAGAAAAAATATAATTTGATCTTAGCGATATTTTTGCGTATAGCATAAAAATTCAATATTGGAGATGCAGTCAATTTGTGTGTTTATTGTAAAATCAAGTATGTCAATAAGACAAGACCGCCCAAAAAAACATTAAGAAAAAAAATTACTTGATGGATAATTATGTACTTACTTACATGAGAAATTAATTTTATTTTATCTAAGTTTATAACTACATATTATCTAGGTTTGTAATTAGATAACGTTTTATACTTGCCAAGATCTCAGAGCATTTGTTATGCATGGTCTATTAATCAATTACATTTTAACTAAAATTCAAAAGTAGTCTGACGCTGACTTGAAATATTTACACGACGTTACATTCTATTTCTATTTCTATTTCTATTTATATTATATTTTCATCCCGAAGTTTCCACGGGAATGGGATGTTCTAATAACAATTAACATCAGGCTGAGCCACTGCAAAGCGTTGTCGGGATTAACAAGTTATTCAAAAGAGCAAGAATCTCAAAGTAACAAACAGCAAAGAATGGAGGTGCGTTAATCATGCTGTGCAAACAACCTCGCACTTCGCGTTCGTAAGTCACAAGCACTAGGGTTTCATAATTCTAAAGAAAAAGGAGAGTCCCGAAGGATTTGTCGCAAGGCGTGGCCTATTTAACGTGACACGGTTACTCCTGTCTTAAGTTTAGATAAGAGGCTGCGATGTTCCATTAAAGGGCTCAGTACACATTCAGCTTTGTCATGGTAGTACCGAGCTCATTAAAGCTTTACCTATTTTACGAGTAAACTCTATCTTAACTAGCAATTTCCCGTGACTTCACTTATGGTCACCTCACGTCACTCGTACCACCATTGTGGTACCCACTCCTAACGCAAGCTTTACTTTTATTTGGATGCGAGGGGAGAGATTAGTCAAGTTCAACATGATAAGTCGAAGATGAATTTATTTCTAAAAATCTGTTAAACTGAGCTCCTAGTAAACGTTAAGCATCGACAAATTATGTGATGCTATTTGTTAGCAAGTACCAGGGAGCCAGAAGGCTAATGGAGTGCGGTCGCAGGAATGTTGCCAACACCGTGTCGCAGCCATTAAGAGTTTCGCGCTCGACCTACATATGGCGTGATCCGCCCTCACACTGCGCTTAGACAAGAGATGCATTGTTCCACTTATATCAAAAGCTTTCTTAGCTTAAGCTTCTTTGACGAAAACTAAATATAGTCTAGTTCAGGCAAAAGAACTTAGCTTTTAATAAAAAAAAAACAGGAATAGGTATTTAATGTTCATTTTTTAACTTTCTTCTCACTTTTGTTTCTTGACGACTCTTCGTGGCGCAATGGTGGAGGTCTCAGGTTAAATTCCCGGCAGGTGCAATCAGGGAATTTATAATTTCTGAATTGTCTCTGGTGGGGTCCGGTGGGAGGGTTTCGTCGTGGCTAGTTACCACCCTGACGCCAAACGATTTTACAGTTCTGGCACCATGATTTGAAGGTTTTTGTACACTACCAAACCCATTCTAAGTTAGCTAAATACCATCTTAGACTAGGGCAGTCTAGGGCTCGTATTTCAGCACCAAACAATCATTTATGAACTTTAAAAGCAGCGTTGCTATTTTTGTCCCTCAGTGACGTCACTGATATTTATATGTCTCATATTTCTTAACGAATAATGTCCTGGCCTAAAACCGTATCAGTACGACTTGCCAGGACAAAAATAAACTTTATTTATAAAAAAAGATCCGTTTGTCACATTGTCAGTTGTTGTTTTAGTGCAAGTTTCAAAGCATTTTCCAGTGGCAACAACAATAGAGCCGGCAGCTCTTGTTTTCATCCGACGATGCCGAACGAATTGCCCGTTGGGACAAAGAGGCGCAGGAAAGCGGTTGTCTTTCTATTCGTTTACGGACAATGGCCTGGGTAAGTTACACTTACCCAACTACTTAGTGAAATATTTTGAGTCGAACACATACACATGAAGTGTTAACAGTGGCGAGAATGTACCTACATACCAACAAAATAGGGATGTTGCCAACTAATCAAATCAGCAATGCTTTATCAAAATTTAAACGCGAGCTTTTTATGGGAGCTTGTATGAAATACTGAAGTGTGACGTCATAAACATTTGAGGTACTTGTAGTTTTACAATTTACAATGGGAGGTATTTTTTGATCAAAATTAAAACTAACGCTGATGATGTGGATGTTATTATTTTGGAAGATTCTCTATATGACTAAGGGTCGATTTCACCAACGCGGTGCTATCTGAACGTAAAGAATAGATTTTCAATAAAAAAACTGTCAGAACGCCGATTTTATTTCTCGATTAAACGTTGCTCGATGTTGGTGAAATCGGCACTAAGAAAGTATTTTGGAAGACCGTCTTCCAAAATAATTACATATTAATTTTTATTTTTAATTACAGTATTATTTTTTAGATTATTATTATGAAACACCCTGTCACTTCTAACCATGCTGCAAGGCCAAAATATTTGTTTTGTTTTGGGCAAAGTTATGTTATGTTCGGTGAGAGCAAGTACCAGGGACGCAGAAGGCTAATGGAGTGCAACCGCAAGAATGCTGCCAACACCGCGACCGTGCCGCAGCGTTGTTCTCGACCTACATTCCGCCTTCACCCTGCGCTCAAACAAGATGCATTGTTCCATTAATGCGCTAAGCTTTCTTAGTGCTTAGCTTAGTTTCTAAACTAACAGTGTTCTAAAACTAAATATGAACAGCGCTACCGATTACTCCACGTTCTACGCAACATTGCAAATGCATCTAGCTGATGCCGGTGGACACAAATAAAGCATTTTTAGCATCATCGCAGTCGCATCAGTTACAGTCATTCTGGGTAACTTTGGGACATTTTGGTACATATTATTAATTAATACATATAAAAAATTCCAAAAATGAAAAAGAACCCGCGGGATTATTCAAATAAAAAAAATCGGGTTTCAGATAGTATTTCCTACTTCAATCTGCTCACATACTTCAGCAGGGTGAGCATGGGCAGGAGACAAAAATTTTATTTCCGATTTTATCCACTGATAAAATGATCTTCTCCCTATGCTCAAGCAAGGCGATATGGGAAAGGAGAAGTGAAGTATATTCCTATAAGTATATCCACTGTGGATATTATTTCCACCGTTTTGCCCATGCTCGACGGGTGGCTAAAACTAAGCGAGGGGATAAACATTTTATCCTTTTCCCGTGGATAATAGTCCCCTGTCCATGCTCACCCTGCTGAGCTGCTGAAAACATGAATTATTTCACGAGCATATGGCATAATAATGAATGCAAAGCAGACGAGTTTAATTTATGCAAAGCAACAGTAAACGGTACCAAATGCAAAGCCCCATTCATACGAACAAAGTGTTAAGTTAGAGCGCCATTCCTATTGTTTTTGTGATCAAATGTGACAAAGAATCCGGGCTAACTCCAACGCTACAATTATGAGAGGACATTGTTTCGAAAACGTGAAAGCTAGTGCTTCTGTTGGCTTTATGAAGTCATATGTACATGCACTTATATAATTTGCCATGTAAAGTATGTATGCAAGCTGAATTAGAAACACTTCTCGATTTCCAACTGAGATGAAATTTTACATGGTGATGGAGGCAGGAGGTGGCTATGGAAACTCTGTAATAAATGACGTGATCTCATTTAATTTGGGCTCGTTTGATGCGTCTTGACAAGTACTGTAGTCCTAGATGTCCAGGGTATGATGGTGGAGCTGGCAGGTGGCTTTTGGAACTCCGTAATAAAACGACGTTACCCCAACGAGTTTGGGCTCGTTTTATTCGTCTTGACATGAACTTTGGTGCTAGATGGTACCCGGGATCTGATAATGTATGTTTCTTGCTAGCTCTTCTCAGTAGGAATCTGCTTTCCGAAACCGTGATAGAGTCTTGACTTGACATAAAAGCCACAAGATAGCCTAGGTACGTGATTCCAAAAACGAAACGGCAAAGTTTATTATATAAACGTTAAAATTCCCACGGTTTCTCCAGGATCCCATCATCAGATCCTGACCTGATTACAATGGGACTACCTTGGGAACAACGCCCTTTCGAACAAAAAAATAATTTTCTAAATCGGTCCAGTCGTCTTCGAGTAATCGGGGAACATATATTCCGACGAATTGAGAACCTCCTTCTTTTTGGAAGTCTGTTAAAAATTATTACATTAAAGGTTAATGCAACAAAATTCCTTACAGTATCACAAGAACAGTAAATATATTATACCTCTTGATTACATTGTGAGCAGAAATCGTGCCGGCACGTGGGGCAATGCGCGGGGCTGGCGGCTCGCACGGGGACAACTGTATCACAGCCGGGTCTGGGGCAAAACGCTCGCATCGCGTCCATCGCCACCTCTGAAACAAGAAAAAACTTCAAAAACTGTAACCCGTCGCCCTAGCCATATTACAAAGGTGTCGTATCTATTCTCTTTCCATTATCGTTTTCTAAGATCGCTAACGCTAAAGCAGGGGCTCCCAAAGTTTTTTATCACAGTCCTCTATCCTTTTAACAGGGTGAGCATGGAAAGGGGGACACAATACCACAGTCGACTACGGAACTTTAAATATGAAGAAAATTAACGTTTTTAAGTTGATTTTGTTAGATAGATAGATCATTTATTCACCAAAATGTAGGTACAATGAGATGTAATATGGAAAATCGAGCCTTATACATTTTACCAGGACTGGTGGTTCATAAAAAATTTAGTCTATGTCACCCGCATTAGAATATGTAACTAAGTTGTCGACACCTCATTTATCAAAATCTGCCATAAGTTTAAGCACTACAATGGAACAGACATAAATAAATACATACATAGGCTGCTAAAATCATAATCATTTTGACTCTGGCGTACCTAGTTAGGTAAAAACCGTACTTCACCAGAGAGATTAATCAATACTAATAGGAAAGACCATTTAACCTTTCAGCGTTATAATTATTTATTTAAAAGAAAAATCGTATGCAAAAAACCGACAAAACCAGTTCAATATTATCTATTAGGTTCTGGTGCAATGAGTCATTTTAATGACTAACTGTAGTACAATAATTATTTTATAATCTGTAATTTATAATAATCAAGTAATTTTATTAAAATATTAAAATTGAAAGTAAGTACAACCTATAATTTAATAACAGTTTAGTAATCAGTAAAGTACTGGGTGAGTGTCGGTCTAATGATGAGATCTATAGAGCGAGCTCTGACTTAGCTCAGACTTAAGATAGAGTTAAAACGAGATGCAAATATGCTCGGACATAAATCTGTCTCGTTTTGACTGTCTTGAGTCTGAGCAGAGTGAGAGCGCAGTCTATAGATTTCAGCCTAAAGTTTTAGGTTAAGTGATCTTGGATCCAAGGTAGAAAACGAAAATCTTTCTCTATTTATTTTCTAATGGCTACAGGAAATTATTTTTGTGTATTTTTTTTGTAAATAGTCAAAATTTCTAAAATCATCATAATTTCTTTTATATTATTTTCTACTAAGTATCCCTTTCATCCCAACTCTTCTAACTTTAGGCCCACATAATCTGATTTAACATTTAATACCTTTTATTATGCCTGCTGCCGTATTCTCTATTTTTGAAATTTTCAGTGGCTATTTAAAACAATGGAAAGTTGCTTCATACAAAATGCAGGTTTAATAGCTCTAGTTAGTAACTGAACGATAGCCACTGAGATAGAGAATAAGGGCCCCCCCTCCTCCCCCAAATAATAAGTAAGCTATAAGACTTTACAAGTAAAATAAACAGGTAAACAAATAAAGTTCCGGATGAAAGGAAACCTCATGTCACGGTCGCTCAATGACTTCTGCCATTGAAGTCGAAAGGAACCAAAACAAAGGTATTTTAATCGAATAACGAATGGAATATCCGCATTCGTAATGAGTTACAGATTGGATAATTTCCTTCATGTTCATTGCGTCATGTCCAGGCTTACCATACATACGGATTATTTAGGACAGTCCTATACAAAGAACGTAACATTTTCTGATGTGAAACATTTATTGTCTGTCTTGTCTGGATCGTAATCTGTGACAGCGAATGGCATGACGCTCTTATTTATGTCATCATATTTATATTTATTGGTTTTTTTATTATAAATTCTTGCAATAAACATCAATTTCGATGTATTACGTCTGCCGGGCGTCCCGTGACGGCCGCACTTTTTTTGTTCTTAAAGAACTACGCTTGACGATTGACGCTGTTGGAAAGAAATTATGAAGTCTAGGTCGGAGCGCGTATGCAAAAATGACTAGAAAAGACTATTGTCCGAGCCAATTTGATGCCGTCCACGACTACGTTGAGTGGTTTCCACTCAACGTAGACTCACACACGTGCCGGTAAGAGAAATGTGGGAAGGCAACCATCCCGCTGGTTCAACGATCTCATGAAGCTTGTGGACGAAATCATTTAGACTTTGAGGAGACTGGCACCGAACACACATGAGGCCTGATGACAACGATGAAAGAAATGCAAAGGCTAACATAGAAAAACGTTCATGAAGACTTTCACGTTGGCATCCTTTCCTTATACGATGCCAACGTGAACGTGACGAGGTGAAAGAGGGAAAAGATTTAGAAAATTACAAACACACCCTCCAGAGCTTTAGACGGATATTTTTTTATTTTTATAAAAGTACGTGAAGTAACCAGACCAATCCTTCAAAATACATACACTTGGATCCCAAAACTAGGGTCGTGTGATGACATTTAGAAATTGACAGCAATTTCAATAAAAGTCGAGCAATATCGGATACCGTGACTGTCATGGTCGAGAGATCACTTTTGATAATATTATGATGAACAATTTTCGATGACCTCTCTCTCACATTTCCCTTTCACGAAGTCAGTCGTTTGCGTATTGCTATAGAAGACTTTTACTTTTGGTGAAGTTCGCTATTTTTCTGAGAGATAATCACTAACATCTGATAAAAAAGATCCATTAAAGTTGATATCTCGCACTTTTAGACAACTCGGCTGATATCGTCGATTGACCTAGTGGGGGTGTCGTCTACCAGCATTGCACTTTCCGGTTAGAGGCCGCCACTCATTCCAGCACCTTGGGACCCCAACGATCATCAGATATTCGAAATTTATGACCCGCCCATTGCCACTTCATCTTCGTGACTCGATGTACATATTTTATTTGTATACAAGGTATAGATTTAGGTACAAATAACTTCGTTTCGATCAGTAAGTAAGTAGTGATTTATTATACCAAGAACAAGTCCATGTCGTACGATAACATTATAATTTATAACATGAGACTATAAAAATATGGCAGTTAATAGATAGATAATTATTATCCAATGACCGGTGAAATTAACATAAATAAACTTGTACAGTTTTATACGTTACAATTTATTAATGAAGCGATCTGGTTTTTCCGCATTCACGTAAATAAGGATAGATAAGGATATATTGATTGAATGAACGATAAACAGTTCGATATCCTTATTCGTGAAAAGACTAGTTACATAGAAGTGGCGAACACATGGGCGAATGTTTGTGTAGATGTTTTGAAAGTTCTTCGTAACAAGCTTATTTTGCGCGAAGCATGCATCGTCTACACGCATCTAAGATGGGACATTGCGCCCGGGTCTAATTATTATCATTTATTTAGCATAAGGTGTCGCGCAAGGTAGACCTAGCGCACCGGTGAATTAAAAAATCTTGGAGCCTCACATTTTGTACTGAGAGTAACGGCCGCGTGGGTTGCAGTGGGTAGAGAACCCACATAAGTAGATCTCATCCACAGAAAATTGGATATTTGTTTCTTTATTAAACTAAAAACACTCTACCAATTCTATTTATAGGTATGTCTAAACTAGAAACGAAGTAAGAAGGAAGTAGTGCGAAGTCTTATGAATCCTTACTAAATTTTATTAATATTAATGCGAAAGTGGAAGACCTGGAGAGTGATATAGGTTACCTTTTAACCGGAAGAACAGAAAATTCCCGCGGGAGCTATTAAATTGCCAATAGGTACCTCTTCCAGTTGAGCATTTTCCTACATGAAAGATTGGACCAGTTATGATTCATAACCAAGATATATGTAAGTGCATAATGATTTATCTCTCAAGCCTCAGGAGCGATCACGAATGCGTAAATAAAAAATTGGATGCATGAACTATGAACTTATAGATTAAGACTTATTTGTTAACGGAATATTCCTACGTTTTTTGCACGTCTATTTTTTGGTGGTTGAACAAATATGTTCTCCTGATTGAATTTTAAATCGAACAATCGTATCACAGAGAGCTGCGTAGGGAATATTATAGTGCTCAAGTGTATGTGCAAATGCAAACACCGATATGCTCTAATTTCCCTCATTCTCTTGGTCCGATAAGACGGAAAAATTGTAACTTTTTGGTCCAAACAGGACTCGCGAGAATATTAAACCAAGCTTGATCATATACATGAGATTCTTACTTAATTCTTCTTTTTTCACGAATTGAATAAACTTTCTTAAAAAAGGCCCCTGTAGGGTAAGTAAAAGATTTAATTCGATTGATCGTATTCTAATTAGATGTCATTATCGTAAGTGAACCTGTGAACCTGTGAAGGTGAAAAATGAACCTTAATTGTATGGTTTTTAAAGTCACAAATTCAATACAACCGATTTTAAATTGGAGCGTATCCGTCTACGTAAACATATAAGAATGCATACACGAAATCGAGCTCCAATTCCAACTCGTTTTGGTTCAATTTACTTTGACGCTAATGTCATCGAATACGAATACGATCAATCAAATTAAATCTTATACTAACCCTACAGACAGGCTTATTTAACTCGATTTAAAGACATTCATTGACGTAACTCGATACTAACCCTACAGACAGGCTTATTTAACGACAGTTCCGGTCATTGACGTAAGACATTTTCTCGCACTCCAACGCGGAACCAAAATGCGAATAATTGTTGTTTATATTGTTTCCTATACGTACCAGTTTAAATAATTCTGCTTTAAAATCTGTCTCTACCTGAAAGTACATTTTATTTTTCACTTTTAGTATTAAGGATTTTGCATATATAGATATTTTAGCTATATTTTATGACGAATATTTATAATAATTATACCTACTTAGCGCTAATAGCCTAGTAGTTAGGTCGACAGCCTCCTTTTCGAGGGGCCCTGGGTTCAAATCTCTTTCATCTAAAACTTTCGCATTATATTAATAATAATAGGATTACAGAACTTCAGAACACATACAATTTAGAATTAAAGTTGAACAATAAAGTTTGAACAACTTCATCAAAGAAAGAAAGGTTCTAAGACTAAAAACCCTCTCCAATGAGTCAACCAAGTGCACAAAATTATCGATTTTTCAAAAGTAAAAACCCAAGCTCTCACCTAATTTGTTCAAAAGCCCAAAAATCGTACACCGTTACCACCCATAGATAATAACAGATTTTATAGAGCGTAACTACATCGTATAGCGAGTAACGAGCGCACGGCCGACACACCCCGGGTGTATCCAGGGACGCGGGCGAAACTAATTGAATTTATAACTACAGAATGTCTAGCCCCGGACAATTTATATACGAGCTAGGTCGTTGAACTTTGCTTTTCTGTATTATGAAAATGTATTTTTACCTAGGACGACGTAAGTTATGAATTCAACGAGAGGCTGTTTGCTGGAGGGTTTTCATGTTACGATTTTATTTAAAAAAAAAACTAGCTTTTGCCCGCGCCTTTGCTCAAATTAAGTGAGATTTTTCAAACCCCTATTTTATCCCCTTGAGGGTTGAATTTTCAAAAATCCTTTCTTAGCGGATGCATACGTCATAGCAGCTATCTGTATGCCCAGCGTGATCCGTCCAGTGGTTTGAGCTGTACGTCGATAGATCAGTCAGTTAATCAGTCAGTAAGGCACCTTTTCCTTTTATTTAGACAACTGGGCCAATTTTAATTCGGTATTTTGCAATAAATACTTATTACTTTAGTTACTGAACAGTTTTTTAGGAGATACGTTTTACAGCAGTGGGGAGTTGGCTATGTCATATTTTCGGTCAATTTCCAGTACATAAAAACAGTGTAAATTTCCCTTTTTCTATTTTTTACTACGCGATATTTTCATCAATTTTAAGGGGTTTTTTATAGAATATCTTCACGGTAAAGAAAAAATTCGACCTCTAAAGGCTGAAAATTTGGCAAAGAATCCCGTTTATTGAATTTCAAGCGTTTCAACTTTGAAGTCAGTTTTTTCATAAATGATTTTTATATTCAATTATTATTACAATATCAAAATTAGTAATATAGCAGGAAATGTGTTACACTAAAAGGTCGAGAAACGGCCCCTTTAGTCAAATTTATTGAGCGATAAGGAAACAAAGTAGCGATAAGGAACCTACCTATTAACTACCTACTCGATAAGCGTTCAGACGCCAGCGAATGTTTCGAATAATCCCTTTATTTATATAATTTATTCAAAATCATAGAATACCTACTCAAAATGGTGAATGATGCAAATTAAGTTGAACAATAAAATTATAATCTCTTGGGTCATGACCACGATCCATGCAAATGGCTCGAAATATCTATATACTAATATAATAAAGTGCAAGAGTTTGTTTGTTTGAACGGGCTAATCTCTGGAACTACCAGTCGGATTTGAAAAATTCTTTTTGTATCTGATAGCCCAATTATTGAGGAAGGTTATAGGAAGGTTATATAAAATATCGGTACGACTCTTAGAAGCCGAGCAAAAAGAAAGAATAGCGCGGGCTAACAATACGATGTGGTGAGTCGGTGGTCGAGTGCGGTCTCTACAACTAAATCCACGCGGACGAAGTCGCGGCCCGTGGGCAACAGCTTGTCTAGTATAAAAACAGAAACATACTCGTATTTTGTCGTGGTAAGCCGTTTAGTTCATCTCATAGATAAAAAGAGAAAATATATTCTTTGGTTCATCTCAATCCAACAGGTCAATCCTTCAGAATTCGAGACATCCTCGACGTATTTATAACTTTCTCGCCTAACCTACGTTTATAGGTGGCATAATCTTGTACCCATCGAATTATAACGTTTAGAAGTGCTTTAGTCGACGCGGTGATTGGTAAAGCGTTTTGTATAAGCCCTAAAAGGCCGACTACGCAGTATCGTCGCGTTACTACGAGCTGGGTGGTATGGGGTAAGGTTGTCATAATTAGTCACAATAACCATCAAAAACGTAATTATCAGTACCAGTACCAGAAAATAATTAGGTACATGGCACTCATACGTGTACCGCACCGCACGCCACCGAATACAATTTCACCCTTACAAGCTGGGTGCTTTGTGACCAACCGCTGAAAGCTGTTCCAAACCTTTTTTCACGTACTACTGAAATGTGGAACCAACTCACTTCGACGGATGTTCCCACTGGATTACAACATGGGGTTATTCAAGGGACGGACCAACAAATTCTTGAAAAGCCGCCAACGCATTGCTGGTGCCTTGGTGCTACAAATGTTCATGGGCGCCGGTAATCACTTAACATCATGTGACCTGATTACTCTATTGCTCGCTATTCATATAAAAAAACATTCATTGGTTGTTTGCTATTCATATGAAAAAAAAAAAATTAATTGGTGGTTTTTGGCCTTCTAAGCATTAGGTATGGTTCGAAGCTTGTACCTTTCTTTGCCTCTTCTAATTTCTAATTTGCCAGTGCCACATTATTCAGCACCAGTCTGCCCTGTGGAATGGGGTGAGAGGGGGGGAATGGAGTTTAATATTTCAGGCAGTCAACTGGCGAACGGGCCTCCTTTGATATTCTGTTTCAATTTATACTCGTATAAGCGTTAACTTTGTTTGACTTCGAATAATTCACGAAATATTAAAACATGAGAGGTTTAAAATAAACAATTTTTTAATTAGATTTCAAATAGCATTCTTCTCTTTATTTTTAACCGACTTAAATAAAAAATAAATTATCAATTCGCCACGAATAATATTGTTGAAACTGCAAAATATTCACATGTGGTAATCTATTAGGGCTTTCAAACAAAATTTTATAGATCTGTGTATGTATGTATGTTTGTCCACGCATTTCTCTGAAATTGCTAACATTTTGCTTTTACAGCTGGAACTACGATGCATTTGATATGAGGCAAGAGGTAGGTACGAGTAGGATATGCAAATTTTCCAACTCTAATAAGACATGAAGCAGCATATGTACGATTTTATCCTCTCCAAGACATGACGTCGTAAACCAAATAGGTATATTCAGCAGAAAGCAAGGATTATGGCGAGCGTGCAATATTGAAAATCTCAATGTGTTCGAGGATTTCTAGGGATGCCAGTTGTATTTTTACAAAAAAAAAAAAACAACGGCTGTCGCAAGATTGCAATAAGATCCCATGTTCCAAAAAAAAAACACAGTAAAGTCATGAAAAGTTTAATGAAATAAATTCCAACGCTGAGTTACTCGGAATCATAATGTCTATAAGCACACTCTGTTTATAGACGTTTATCCGCCCATCTTTAATATGCAAACTCAAAAATAAATTGAGTTTAACAAAGATTATCTGAGTACTAACTCAGATAATTTTTGTTAAATGAAATAAAATACAACGCTGAGTTACTCGGAATCATAATGTCTATAAGCACACCCTGTTTATAGACGTTTATCCGCCCATCTTTAATATGCAAACTCAAAAATAAATTGAGTTTAAAAAAGATTATCTGAGTTAGTAATAAGATCAAAATATCTCAAGTACTACATTAACTTTTCTTCAGAAATTTGAAAGTATATACCTAAGAGTTCATCCTATACATATTAAATAGGCATTAGTTTATTCGTCTTTTAGATATTACGCCGTACAGATCGAGATGAAAGGAAGGATTAGGTAGATATATGAATACGAAGCATCGAGGAACGTAGAGTACTGAAGATATATTAAATATTAAACCACAGTGAACGGTGCGGCACAAATATAAATAAGGGTAAAAATGTGCCAAAGATGCCTCACTGCGATACCTCGCGGTCGCAGTTTAGCTCGCTACCTCGATGTTACCTCCATGTAAAACAAATGTATGCAAACAGATAAGCGCGAACATGCCGAAGGATACCTCACTGCGATACATCGCGGTACAGCTAGGTATCTGTCTGCGAGGTCGCGGTCAGCGAGGTCTGTTTGCATACAATTGTTTTACATGGAGGTGACATCGAGGTAGCGAGCTAAACCGCGACCGCGAGGTATCGCAGTGAGGCATCTTTGGCATGTTCTTACCCTAAGGCTTTGATACATTATAAGACCACAGTAATAAGACCACACCGCTCACCACTACGTCAGAATGGTCGTCAAAGTTTGCACCAATGTGGCGGTCGTAATCACAACTGATTGGCTGAATATATATGGCGTTCTTGCTGCATCAATGCACAGCGATACAGCACCAGCCAATTGCAACGGTCACAATGATGGAATAAGTTTTAGACAATCCCTCAGCAGAATATTCGATAGAGCATTTATTCTAATAACAAACAGTCAATATAATTGATAGTAATAAATAATATTCGACATAAAACTGAATATGTCAGACGCCGCAGCGCTCATGGTAATATTTATGAGGCCTATGATTGCGGGCAAGCCAAGCGCGTCTGAATAATTGCTTAGCCGCTTTATAAATGCCTGCGTTCTAGAAGCTGAATCTATTACTGTCTGATAACATAATTTCAAAATTGTAGGGGTTTTTTCCGCGTTAGCATGCAATCAGACGTGAGACTATGAACAGATGCATTTCTAGGAATATTTATTTTTTGCCATTATTTACTTATTCCTCGAAAATTTAATGATGAGCCGTAAAACTGCAGTAGTCGACCAACTGACCAAAAGATTTTAGACTAATCCGGCAACGCATTGGTGGTGCCTCTGGTACTACAAGTGTTCATGGGCGGTGGTAATCACTTAACATCAGATGACCAGCCTGCTCGTTTACCCGAAATTTATATATATTAGAAGCAGATGATCAAAATTAAAGAAAAGATTGCGCAACTCTGATAACAGCATCCTACGGGTGGTAGGCCAGGACTTGCGCAGTCCAATGATGGCGCATTGGTACTCGACACATAGAGATAACAGAAAATAACTGTGGCTTAACTCTGCACACCTGTGTGCAACGTGAATTTTATATTGTACTAGACGATGCTCGCGACTTCGCCCGCGTGGATCAAGGTTTTTCAATTCCCATGGGAACTCTGTAATTTTCCGGGATAAAATGTAGCCTATGTTTTAATCCTGGGTATGAGCTATTTTCATTCCAAATTTCAGCCAAATCGGTCCATTCGTTGTGGCGTGAAGGAGTAACAAACATACAACAAACTCACACACACACACATACATACACATACAAATTTTCGCCTTTATAATATTATATAGTGTGAAATGTAATTTTATTTTATTTTATCAATTAATTTAACTTTTAAAATTTTTAATTTTAATTACATTTTTTATACTTGGGTTTTTACCTTCAATAAAGTTTTATTATTTTATTACTGTTTATTAATATTATTAAAAAATTCCGCATACGCCATGTACCTTACCCTGGTGGGGTGCGGGGAAAATCACTTCCCTGGTGGTTTCGGGCGGGGTACTCACCGTGGTTGAGCCTGAACTTGAGATGCTTCTCCATGACCGAGGGCGCCACCAGGCTGGAGATCTCGTCCAGGGCGAGCGCCGCGCCGGCCGAGCAGCGGTCGTCGGGACACGACACCTCGTACGCGCCGTTGCACACCTCGAACTCTACGTACGCCTTCATGCACTGCGAAACAAACGGTACTTTGAGTTACGACTGGTGATTTTTTTTTATATGAATACCGGGCAAACGAGCTGGCGGGTCACCTGATGTAAAGTGATTACCGCCGCCCATGAACACTTGTAGTACCAGAGGCACCACCGATGCGTTGCCGGCTTTTTAGGAACTTATTGGTTCGCCCCTTGAATAACCCCATATTGTGATTAAGTGGGAACACTGTCGAAGGGAGATGATTCCACAATTTGGTAGTACGTGGAAAAAAAGATCTGGAGCAACGGATGGTCGAAGTGCTCTAGGCACCCTGGTGGTAAGGGTGAAATTGCGTTCGGTGACGTGCGGTGCGGTTGTAGAAGTTAGAGGGCGGAATAAGATCAAACAGCTCTTCAGAACACTCCCCGTTATATAGCAATATATTGTTATATATTGCGATTTACCGCTCTACCCTTCCCTCCCTTTTTTACGGTTCCATACCCTAAGGGTGTTAAGGCTTCGGGTGTGTTCTTAAGAGATCTTGGAGCCTTCCAATATGCAGTGAGGGTGGCTATGGAGGGGGTTTTAGTAGGTAAAAACCCAAAATAACACGGGCCCCTACCGGATTTCGGGTATCTTTAAAGAAGATTTCCCCCTCGTTAAAAAAAGGGTGTTAAGGCTACAAGAATTGTTAATGTCTAATCTAAGTTGAGCTCCTAGAAGACACTTATATCATCGTATCTAATGGCTCTATTTCACATACCAAAAAATAAACATATCCTATAACCAAGAAGCTCACAATGACGCATAGTTCATAATCGATCGTTTTGACCTAAGGTTTGACGTAATTTTTTATTCGTAAATTTGAAAAAAAAAAAAACATTGTTTATTTATCAAATGAATGTCAAAAGAAATTTGGATATGCCCGTTTTGGTATAGTATCTCGTAATACTTTTCTGGCCAGTCCAGCGCTGCCCGATAGCGCTGAATTGACTAGAACCACTGTCTACACGATCCAGTGCACTCGTTCAGTGGCGACTGTAACTATTGCCAGTCACTGGCTAAGTTAAAACCTACATACGTTTAAACGCTTGATATATTACAATGTCACAGTTAATCAGATGATAATCAGCTTCTTGATAAATGTATCTAAGTACCTTGTATTAGTTGACAGTAATGTAAACAACGATTAAACCAATGATTCCAATACTATTTACATAAATCCACGTGAAACGCAAATGAAAAGATCACGTCGTCGCTTGAGACGTAGTAATTAGTAAACAGAGTTATCTGATTGTCGCGTTGTTTATGGCTGTAGCTTAGCACTCACTTGAGACTGTTCTCATCAGCAGTACCATTCTCTTAAAAACCTTCAAACGTTGCTAACATCGATGTGGACAACGATGTTACATCGTTCATATCGACTCGACTTACAACGGTTGTAAATTCGTTATTCTGCAGCAGCGTAAAGCTCGTCGATGATCTTGTTGACGAGACGGAACCTACGATGTTCACAGGCGAGCCGGTGTTGTTCCGGTAAAAGTTTACGTTTGAGAAATTTAGCCTTTTTAAGAGTTTTAAAATTGTTTTTGTGCAAATTTTACTGTTATATTACAAAATTACATTTAAAAAAAAAAAATACGATGTAAATAAACATTATTTAAAACTCAGAGCCTTGAAATAAAGTGCCGAAGTACGCAAAGATATTAAAAGCTCGGTTTGAAAAAAGTTTGCCCTTTTCTTTCCTTTAAAATGGTTTTTCAAAAAAGAAAATAAAACCAGTTCAGAGGGGCTGAGTTTCCTAGGATCACGTATGATGTATCTCTTTTTGTTTACCAAAGCTTAAGACTTGTTTATAAATCACTAACTTTTGCTCGCAACTCGGTCCGCGCTGAGTTAGTTATAAATCCCGCGAGAACCCTTTACTTTATCTGGAGTTAAACTTAGCCTCTTCAGGTCCTAAACTATATCCATGCAAAAAATTGCATCGTTCTTTTTTTTAAAAAAAGAATATCAGCCAAGCTGAACTAGACTGATGTTCTCCTCTCCCTTCCAAATAAGTGAAAACTTGCGTTAGGAGTGGGTACGACGATAGTGCAACGGGTAGGTAGAGATTGAACCTGTAACCTTTTAAGTTTTCAGTCCGTACCTATGTATATTGAGGCTATTGAGGCTTTGCTCCTTTGTCGCGTGATTGAAAGATATACCGACAAACAAATTCATTTACAATATTAGTAATAACTAGCTGGTTGAAAATAACCACATTCAACAATATGCAGTTAGCGATTGAGCTACGAGTAAACAACTACGTGTGCATTTTGTAGAAATTATACTGCAATTGTCATCATGTAATGTCTTTCGTTATAATGAGTAATGATATGATGGCGGTAGTGCACGTGCCTCCATATCGAAGGTCGAGTTGGTGAAGCTGAATAAAAGGACAACGGGAGCGAGTCTTCTGGCGTAGCCCATTTGACTTGTAAATAAACCTTAATTTTAAGAATATTATCTTTGTATGTGTTTATGTGACCAAAACATGTAGGTACAATTGTACATGGGACGTAGTATGCTGACTGATGATGGCATGTTTGTTTGACAAAACACCACCGAACACGCCATTCATCAAATTTTCTTTACTATTCTTTAAAAAAAAAAGACGTGTGGCACTCGGGGACTGCCGCGGTAAAGCTATTGTATAGCATTTTTTATCAACGCCATCTAGCGGGGAAAGGAGTCCCGTGTCAGGTTATTTTCGTTACGGAATTTCTGGATTCGGTCTCCACGCTCAAGGCCCGCGATAGAAGCTATGCAATAGATTAATATTGCGGGCATCCTGATCCCTAAAATATGATGACATAATTTTGTAAGCAAAATATAACCAGTTCAATAACCAGTAAAGGACGGACGACGTCCGTAGCGCAGTTATTATATACCAAGTGGTTAATGTTGTTACGTACCTACTATTATTAAGGTCCTCTATAAAGCTATAACATGTTTTTTGGTCGTAAACCAGCCAACCGCTAATAATAAAATTTGATAAGTCTCCCTCTGAGTTCAATTTTCCATACAAACGTTTTATTTTATTTTAATTTAGAAACTAAATTAAAATAAAATTACGTTTAAAATTACGTTAGAACATCGGATGAATGCAGTAAACTTTGTAAAAAGGGGATGAGGCGTATCGAGGCTTAAAATAGATTTTAGTTGTGGAAAGATTGATTGGCTGTTCAAATTAGATCTTTTCGCTTAACACCGTTATGCCAGCGGTCCCGGTTTTTTTTTTTTAAGAATATTAGCCAAGCTGAACTTAACTTATATTCTCCTCTCGCCTCCAAATAAGCTAAAAGCTTGTGCTAAAAGTGGGTACGACAATAGTACAACATACAAGTATACATGTATGCTCTAAAAAAGATAATTAAGTGCGTCGTGTCTAAATCAAAGCAAATTACGTTTGTATGAAAACTCGAGTTCACTTAACTTTACGGGAAACTGCAAGGTAATTAAAAACCCCAAATATGACGTTGAATTCTCTTTATTACATTCATTAATAATTTTTTTTTATTTTTTTTTGTGAATGATTTATATTTGTCCGCAGTTTCCTGATATGCGATGCCGTCAAATATACATTTAATGTATTATGATTCAACTTTACAGTAGGTAGTTACGTACAGTACAGCCATTTCAAAAAAATCCAAAGTTTTTTGTCATCACTTTTTAAATAAATAATATAATTATAAATGTAAAAATTCTTTTTACAAAACAGACTTCAAACGCCAGTACAAAGTAGCTGAGGCTATAAACTTTTAAAAGTCCCTTCGATATCTCCAGGATCCCATCATCAGATCCTGACCTGATGACAATGGAACCACCTGGGAAGTATACTCTTTCAAACAAAAAAATAATTTTCCAAATCGGTCCAGGCGTCTTTTAGTAATTGGGGAACATACACTTAAAAAAAAAAAATTAAAAAAAAGATTCCGACAAATTGAGAACTTCCTCCTTTTTTGGAAGTCGGTTTAAAAGAAAAAAAAACGAAATTTTAACGTGATATTAAAGTTCAATTACAGCTTTTAGCATTTGAAAAGCGACCGAAACGCGAATCGGAGCTGCTATTATTGAAATTTATAAAAGAAACCCACTTCAATTTGTACATATAAAAACGCCAAATTAAAGGGTAGAATTTTTTATCGCCAAGATAATTTTTATAGTCATTAAGGGGAATGCAGACTGTCTTCTTTAGCGGCAGCGATCGGCGTTTAGGCTAGCGTAGGCATACAACAAACTCAAAAATCAGCGAGCGGAAATCGCAGAATCAGCGTCCAAAATTCCGAAAAAGCAATGCAGTCACAAAAAGCCATAAAAACCCGACCGCTGCCGCTTTCCTACTATTGCTCAAACGCAGAAATCAGCGTTTAAAAATCGCGAAAACGTGATACAGACGCAAAGACTAAAAAAACCGCTGATCGCTTGCGAAAAAGCAATGCAGTCGCAAAAAGCCATAAAAAACCGATCGCTGCCGCTTTCCTACTATTGATCAAACGCAGAAATCAACGTTTAAAAGTCGCGAAAACGTGATACAGACGCAAAGACTAAATAAAACGCCGATCGCTGCCGCAAAGTAGCCAGTCTGTCCTCTCCCTTAAAAAGCAATGTTTTTGTTGACCCTAATTATAAAATTTGTGTTGTGTTTAATAACTCCGATAAGCCTTTAATATATTTGATTAAATTATTATACTATGTATTTATCTTGTTTACATCAAACAGGCTCTTAGATACAAGTAGTTATCACGCCTAGGCAGTCAAGCAGGAAAATTCTGTGAGTTAAAATAAATTGCCTGCAAATAATAATTGCCATTTTATTATCAAGATTTAAAACTGTTACTAAGTACAGTCTATTACGTATTTATCATGTTATTCTTGTAATTAAGAAATCACCATTAAATAATCACCATAAATTATTTTTATACAGCTAATCTCTGGATCAATGGAACCTACTTTACAAATTATTTCACATGGCACTTAAATGCACTTTGGGATGATTAAATAAAATATGAAATTAATACTAATATCCTCACTAATATGTATTATAAATGGGAAAGTGTGTTTGTTTGTTTGTTGGTTTGTTTGTTCTTTAATCACGCCGCAACAAAATAACGAATCGACGTGATTTTTTGCATGGGTATAGTTGAGGACCGGGAGAGTGGCATAGACTACTTTTTATCCCGGAAAATTAAGGAGTTTCCGCGGGATTTTAAGAACTGAATCCTCGCGAGCGAAGCCGCGGGCATCAACTAGTAATACAATAAATATACTTTAAAATATCAAATATAGCATATAAAAATAAACGTATTCATAAGGATAAAAGTTAAAAATAAACTGTTTTGCGTCTAACATCTGTCATATTGATTTAGTTCGTATCAAATCATCTGGACCGTATAACGAATCGATTGTCATCTCATTCATCAAAATCGGCTCAGTAGTTAAGGCCCTGCTGTGGAACATATAAATACAAACATACATTACATAGACTGCCAGAATTCTGCATTTCCTGTAATTTTTTTCCCCTCCAAGCATGGGTTGCCTGGAAGAGATCGCTTTTTAGCGATAAGGCCGCCTATTGTACTCTGTTTTTATTTTAATTTTTTTTAAGTTCTGATGTGTTGTTTCCTTATTTGATGTGTACAATAAAGAATATTTTCTTTTCATTTTTATTTCATTTCCTTTCGGCTTGACCTTAGGCAGATAAAAAACAAAATAACTTGACATCGACACCGTTTTTTTTTCACGACGTCATGCTTATGGATGGATGACTTATGAGCACAGAGGGATTTCTAGCCCCCATACAGGCAAGTTTTCGCTCGAGACTGTACAAAAGTAAAACAATTCGCCAGGTTTACTTTCAAGGTTTCATTAAAAGCCAAAACAGGTAAAAAGATAACATTACGAGCGGTCCGGCCTTGATAGGAAAATTTTTGTTGGCTCTCACGTTACATAGAAACACGTGTGCAAGCACGTTACGGTCGGTTATATAACGTTCAAGCGCCAAGTGGCGAAAAGAAGCGCTGTCAAGTTGACGAACCGATATGCCGGTTTTTCTACGTCGCACCACCTCCCTGGCGCAGTGGTGAGCGCTGTGGTCTTATAACTGGGAGGTCGCGGGTTCGATTCCCGGCGGGGACAATTTAGTAATTTATTATTTCTAAATTGTCTCTGGTCTGGTCTAGTGGGAGGCTTTGGCCGTGGCTAGTTACCACCCTACCGTCAAAAACGTGCCGCCAACCGATTTAGCGTTCCGGCACGATGGCGTGTAGAAACCGATTAAGGGTATGGGTTGAATTTACACTGCTATACCCCTTCCAAGTTAGCCCGCTACCAACTTAGACTGCATCGTCACTTACCATCAGGTGAGATCGCAGTCAAGGGCTATCTTGTCATAGAATTAAAAAAAAAAAACCAGTGAAAGTGTGACTTTAATCGAGTAGGAAATGAGCTGATGATCTTCAAACGCCTGAGCAGATCTTGACAAATTAAAGCTAAGATCCACCTCAATCACGTCTGCTTTCAAACAGAGAAAACTGATCCGATACACAAATCAAACCCCCGAAGAACATAGAGAGGGGGTTAAAAAGCTCATACAAAGGCTCTGGGTCGCTCCATCGAGCGAAAAAGAGAGCTATGCTCGGAGTATCCCTTTAAGATCAAATCAGGGATGAGGAGATCCGTAAGGAGAACCAGAGTTAATTATAAAATTCATCGATCCGCGATGCTGAAATGACAACAGACGGGTAATTAATTCGAAGAACCGATGGTCGTTACAGTTCTGGAGTGGCTTTGAACTAGAAAGCGCAATTTTGTCAGACCACTCACTCGCAATCGCAGGGAGCCGCTGGGTAATGCGGCGCAAGTCCGTGAATTGTGGAAGTCTATGTATGTCCAGCAGTAGACGCCTAAAAACCAGATAACAGAGGGTTCAGAGGGTTACCGCGAATTTTAAAAAACTCTTACTTCACGCGGACGAATTCGCGAGCAAAAGGTGGTATAACAGGTATATTTAAATAACGTTCAATCTTCAAACGCAAGCAAATCGTAAACACAACATCACGAGTACACTGCGCCTGTACTTGACATTCAGGTCGGGAATCGGAACACCGGTTCTTTTAAAGCAGCCGGAAAATTATGTTTTTAAAATCCAATGCCGAAGCAGGGTTGCCTTTTGCACTTCGCTTTGTTTTTGCAATTTTAGGTAGAGCACAATTTTAATAACCGTTTATATACGCAGTACATAACGCTCTGGACGTTATGAACTTCGGCCTACACGTAAACATAATCTGGTTATACCAAGCTCCAATCTAAAGATCCACAGTACCGGTCCTAACCCGATGTGCGTTAGAATCTTCAAAATCCCAAGTAACATAAAAGAAACTGAGAATGATACGGCGTTTATAAACTCCTTAAAAATTTCTTATAGATAAAGCCTACTATAAAATAAATGACTTCCTTAATGAACAACTTGGCGTCCGTCTCTCTTCTAAGCCAATATTTGTTGTGCCCGAACGGGGTTCCAATGGAATAAATGACCTCTAGTTATAAGAAACATTGTAATATCATTGGCATGCAATATATGAATATGAATATGACACAGTGCAAAATTTTCAAATAAAAAAGTTAAAACTATACTGCTCTTCCAGAGTCGTTTCACAGTAATTATTATTATTCAAATTCAAGTTAATTTTAGTGTTTATTGAATATCTACTGAGAGTCCTCCATAATGTTCTCAAATACAAAAAAAACGAACAAATGCGCTTTCGCATTTATATATTAGTAAGATTAGATTGATTTACTAATCAATGGAATTATAGCACTTAAATCTTTCCTTGGTAACCCTAACAAGTTACGCTGTAAAAACAAAAGATCGCAACACCTGTTTATTACCGGTCCTTCTCTTTTCTTTCTCGAAACATCTTCTTTGCATAAAAATATAATTAAAATACAATATACTAACATCATAAAGACCAAAACAAAATCCTGTTTTTTTTTCACTCAAGCTTTACTTTTATTTTATTATTTATTGTTGAAACAAAATAAAGGCCTGAGGTACTTCTTAGAAACTGGTTTATAAATTCAGTCAATACCCATTTAAAATACCATTTAATACTAAAGTAAATCAACCCCAATATACCAAGAGTTTATTGACCAATCTCCTTTTAATCCCTTTTGATCCTTGCTGGCTCAATATCTACTAGGACCACATAAATGCAAAGAGGTATAAAATCACGGCGTGGCTTACCGGTTTGTACGCAGTACACGCGTACCGAGATCTACATATAAGGCTAAATAAAACGTTTGACGTAACCCGTAGTGTTGTGTGCGAGTGGCGCTTGATTGTGCAAGTGATCGCTGGTTCACTAGTCGCAAAAACCACTCGCTTATTTGTTATTCACTCCTGGTACTTGGAGCGCTCCAAATATTGCAAATATGTATTCTGAATGCGAACGAACTTTTCAGGATTTCCATGTTAAACTTCAACTTTTTGAAGTTTAACACGGAAATCCCCTTTTCAAAATACTGAAAAGGAACATTCGCAAATAGTTACGACTAGCATTGACTGTTAAAATCATAACCCCTTCCTTTACTTAATACATATCAAAAATTCCGAGGTCAACGGGATTCGAACTCACATCTCTCAAGAATCGCGCCCTGAGTGTTAATCAGATTACACTACGACCAAGTCGAGCCACACGTCAGCTACGTTAATGATACGTATCTACTTTTTCAATCAGTTTTTTAGCAACTCTTTTCGTTTCGTTTCGAGAGATATGGGTTCGAATCCCGCCAGCCTCGGAATTTTTGATATGTATTTAAAATTTATTCGGATATTTTATTTAAGATAAAAAAAAAAAAAAAATACGGGATAAATAAAATACAATTTTTTTTAAAGATTTCTGTTCAAAATCCATTTAAGTGAGTTGGTTTCCGAAAGGATTGAAAATAAAATTGTTTTGCATAATAACCATTCACCTAGTAACTGGTACGATAAGTCACGGATGGAAACGTTTTGTGTTATTATTTTTACCCTCAAAGCGATTGTTTAACCTTCATGATTTTATGATGATTTAATTACAACAGATTTCAAACCTAATTATTTATTAAGGATCACTTTAATCAAGTTTGAAATCTAAATAATTAAATTTACTCAATTCATTATTTCAGCTGAGCTTGAAAACTTGGTTATTCCACGGATGAAATGCCAGACATCACTTTTTTCTTTATTAATTTACGTAAACTTTAACCACTGTAACTAAGTGATTATGAAATAGTCAAATAATATAAGCAGGAAAATTCTTTTGAATAATAATATTAAAAAATTCTTTTTAAAAAACCGACTTCAAACGCCACTACAAAGTATAAATAATTTTAGTTTGTACACGTATGTCGAAGTTGGGTGGGCCTAAATGGAAATGATTAAACCGATGCGCGACGCTAGCCGGAAATCAAAGATTTCTCACAGGATTATATGTGCAAACGAAGTCCCGGGCACCGTCTAGCTTTTAATAAAATTAATACCCACATTACAATAATGCCATACGATTAGGTTTAATGTACTTACGTCATTTTGAACGACAAGTATAATATTTCTTTACTATGTGTATTCAATTTATCTCAATTTATCCTTCAGTATCAGTAACGTTTCCAGTTTATCTTGTAAATCACGTTTATTTAATCGAATATATATATAATAAATGCTACAGGCGTATATTACACCAAACCGTAACATGACACTAGTAATCATTAAAATAATATTTAATCGCCTGCAAATAATTATAATCAATTTGAAGAAAAATAAATCTTTTGTGATTTAACTTGTACATCATTAATAAAACTTATCAGATATTTTGTGTCCAATACAAAATTCTCCTCTATCTTCTTTAAAGTCCAATAAAAATAGAACCAAACTCCGCAATGTACACAGTAAACTACATAAAATAAATTCCACATAGTGAAATCATAAATATTGACAGTTGAAAACCAGAACATGGAAAATCAACCATGAATAAAATAGCACCGTGAGACGACACTAACAGAACATAATTCTGTAAGTATCGTCTCACGGAACTTTTATTATTTTGTGACGTAACATATTATTTTATTATTGGAGAATGTTATAAGTAGGTGTGACAGGAGGACTTTAGATCAATATTGAATCGTGCAGAGCAAACTCGCGTTACGTGCTTTTTCTATTGAAGTTTTGCTGCGAATTTATTATGTAAATAGTTAGTTGTTTATAAAATTATTACACTAGCCCGATCTGTAAATAGCAAGTAGTAGAAACCTCTCTAGCGCTTCAATGGGAATGCAACCTTGCAAAAAAATAACATTCCAAGTTTGATGCGGGTTCGAACGATAATTTTATTTTCCAA
Source organism: Hipparchia semele (assembly GCA_933228805.2). Lineage (NCBI taxonomy): Eukaryota > Metazoa > Arthropoda > Insecta > Lepidoptera > Nymphalidae > Hipparchia > Hipparchia semele. The sequence goes on from OW121722.1 coordinate 12,018,463, forward strand.
GGTGTTTTTGTGTTTCATTTATATGTCAATTCCCTCATGCTTTATAACAAATACCGGGTGATCTGTAACTCTATAGTGCAGGGGTCACCAAATGGCGGACCGCGGTCCGCATCCGGACCGCCGATCTATTTTGTGCGGACCTTAAGCAGACACTAAAATCTAAAAATATTAGAATTAAAATTTTGAGTAATCTCATTTAGCCCAAGCATTACCTTGCATCAACTTTACTCCAGACTTATTTGTCTAAACAGATAATTCAAATTAAAAAATGACATTTTTGACTTTAACATTAATTACTTACTTTATTAATTTTGATAGTTGGGTATTTATTTATTGCTTGTCACGTATTAGTGTAAAGGTACCTACTTGATTATATTTTTATGTATATTTTTCTATTATTTTTCGTCTTATTTCTTGATTGATGTGTTTAAATATAGGTTGCTAGTAATCGTCTACAAACTAAACCATGACAGTCATATTATTTTTTAAATCGGACCCCCAATGAAACTAATTGGTGATCCCTGCTATAGTAGTTTCTAGTTGTTTATTAGAACTTTATTTGACTAGGTCCTCACTCTACACGGTATTGAAAGAGTTATTTATATTTACTGAAACCACCTCTTATAAGTTAAATACAAATACACATAATATACGTCAGTAAACAGGTTACACAAGGTTGTGTAAGAGAGACTTGAGGGCGCATCCATGAAGAGCAAACAGCTTGACACTTAACTATAGTAGTAAGAATAGTATGTATATAGTAGGTAAATCGATTGAGGGGCGGCTAGTTGTTCAGGAATAAACTATATATAGAAAGATATATTAAAAGTGGGTGGTGGGTTCTAATCAAGACTGTTTTCTCTAATCGTCCACGAATTAACTAGGATTATAGGTTCTCACATTCTCACATAGGTGTGATAGGAGGACGCTAGGTCAATATTGGCTCCCTTAAAAGCAAACGACGCGTTACGTGGGTAGTCTATAGAGGTTCCTCTGCGAATTTATGGTGTATACATGCCTTTATTAAATTAGATACACCAGTTTGCATTAAAAATAATCATTTTGAACGAGCTGGCTGTTACTCTGTTATAATTGGATACGTTGTTGTTGTTTAATTGCACAAGTGTGGGCGCAAACACAGATGCACTCTCTATTCCCTCACTCTCATAATCCGATGGGCTGGAAATGCGACAGGACTGCGAGAGAGCAAGCGCAGAACTGAAGGCTTTTCGTGCTCTTCGAGGCACGAGTGTGATTACTGATTACACACCGCCTACTTCCAAACTCCGGAATAGTACCCTACTGTGAATTGTTGACAGAAAAACCCAATATATTTTTGGCCCGACCCGGAATCGAACCCGGGACCTCGTCAGTCGAACATGCTAAGCACAAGACTTTGACGAGACAAATTTTTAATTTTTTATTGAAGTGTTAACCTACACTTAAAGGAACTAACCTAATAGATTTATAAATACATATCAAAAATTCCGAGGCCGGCGGGATTCGAACCCACATCTCTCTGGGAATCGCGCCCGAGTGTATTCACCGTTACACCACGGCCGAACCACACGTCAGCCACGAAATTAGTGATATATGTATCTACTTTTTCAATCAGTTTTATAGCAACTGTTAGCGACATCTGTTGACGAGTCTGTTGAAGGATAACATAACAAAATATCTTCTTACATTTTGTATTCTGCCCACACACGAAGGTATAAAAATGAAGTCATACTTGTTATAGCCCGTTAAGTGATAAGCTTTTACACGTGAATTGGTGACATAATATGCGAGTATCTCATGTCTATCTCTCTACAATGTAACGAAGTCTACGATGTGAAGGACGTCTAATGATCCCATCGTGCATAATGCATTTACATGCCTTAATCCGATTCAGGTGGCTAGGGTTGCCAGTCGGGTCCTCGAATAAGTTCATTCATCTTGAGCCATCACCGTCTCATTACTGGCTACAGCATAGCTAGCATGGGCAGGAGATAAAAAAATTATCCCCCGATTTTATCCACTAACAGGGGATAAAATTATCTACCCCCTATGCTAAAGTATGGCGACAGAGGAGAAGGCGAAGTATATTCCTATAAGTAAATCCATTGAGTGTTATTTTCACCGCTGTGCCCATGCTCGACGGGTGGATAAAACTAAGCGAGGGGATAAACATTTTATCCTTTTCCCGGGGATAGAATTTCTCCCGCCTATGCTAGCCCTGCTGGTCCCTCTCGAATGGTTAGGGTTTAGGCCATAGTTCACCATGCTTCCACTTTTTATTTAGGGTAAAACTGATCGCCCTTTGATCTATGGGATTTTTCTATGAACTCGAAATTTACGATAACACACCCACACACGTAATCCATTTTAGGGTTCCGTACAAGAAGTTGACCAACGGGACCCTATGGTCCCGTCCGCGTCCCTTCCGTCCGCGTCCGTCCGGACGTCTGTCAGCGGGCTGTATTTCATGATCCGTAATAGATAGACAGTTGAAATTTTCAAAGAATATGTATTTCTGTTGCCGCTATAACATCAAATAATTAAAATTACTACCTTACTAGAAATGTGAAGACTATCAGCCCACCTTGACCTCCAAATAACTGGAAAGCTTGTGTTAGGAGTGGGTACGACAATGGATGGGGATCAAACTTGCGACTTTTCAGTTTTCAGTCCGCACCTTTAACCGCTGGGCTATTGAGGCTTATTTTAATGTGACAGAGGGATATTTCATCCCGGGAAAACAAAGAGTTCGTGGACGAAGTCGCAGGCTAAAGATAGTTTTAAATAATTAAACATTTACGCATAATAATTAACAGCCTGAAGAGTTAATCAGTACCCATGAGCAAAGGACAATAATATTGCATTATCACTCGTATCTTATGTGTATAATGGGCAATCTTGACTACCCAGTAATAATTAACGTTTTATAAAAATATACAATGAATTATTAGATTAAATTATTGTTGGGAAACATTGTCCGTGGAAATTATACTGAGCTAATAATAATATGTAATTATGCGAAATAACATAAGCTTGTGTTTTTATGTTAGAGCTAAATTACGGAAACGATGCCTTTATAACTGCTCAGATTCGAATTTATCTCTATGTTGAAATAACTATTTTATTTTGAGAAAATATGAAACTAACTGATATAATTAATTAGAAAAAGAAAATTATTTTCATATCTATCAAATCAGAGCTATCTATCTAACATATATTTTTTAAATAAAAAAAGTCGATTTCAAACGCATAACTTCAACTCTCTACTGAAATACAGCCCGCTGACAGACAGACGGACGGACGGACAGCGGAGGCTTAGTAATAGGGTCCCGTAGGTTTCCCTTCGGATAAGGAACCTTAAAAAACGGAATGATTTGAAATGCCGTGACTGTAGACACTTTTGCAATAATGGAATCAATCCAAAGGGCCCTTCACTCCGCATTGATTGGGAACGAAGTGCCGATTTGTACGATTGCCAAGGCTTCCCACCAAATGGCAAACGAGTGGGTACCGACTCGTTGTTTTCTATGTTGTTTTGTAACAGTACTTCAATGCCAAGTAGGTACCTAAAACGTGATCAAATAATTGGTTGATATTAAATCGTCTGAGCTATAAATAACTTTAAAGCTTATAAACACCTATTAAGGAGGCATTTTAATTTTTTATAGAATTAACCTTAATTTGGCAAACTTTTCCAAGATGGTACTACCTACACTAAACCAGTTTAGATGTTATTATTATTAATAAGGCGATGCCACTCGTCTACTAATTGTAGCAAACAACAAATATTTTCAGAAGTAAAGTTCAAAATATTTTGAAATATAAATTATGAAGCTAGAACAAAATACGGTAAGGAATTTTGAATATGTGCCCAGTTGATTTAATACTCAAAGCTAAGGAAACACTATCAAGGCAAAAAAACGAAGAAGAAGAAACATTAAAACGATGTTACAGAAAGACGGGAAAGAAAATAAGTTTACGAAAATTACAAAAGTCTGAAAATGCCGAGAAAGAGAAACAATAATTGAATGAGTAAAGTAAAGGAAGTATTGTACAAGTTGAAAGTAAATTTTTCTAGTTATTAACCACTACACAGGAACTAAACTATGTTGTCTATCATCAAATCAACCCTGTTTGAAAAAACTCTGGAAACATGTTTTGAAGTAATATGAAATACAAAGGCAAAAATTTTAAATAAGAAGAAAGAAAGAAAGTATATAATAAGGATACTATTAACGGACTACTAACTAATACAAATAACACAAAATTATTAATTAAAGTCTCTTATCTCAAACAGAATTGCATAATAGGGCAATGCTCGCGTCAAGAACAACATACCGGAGGCGTGCTGCACGCCAAATAATATGTCATGAGTTATGACATATCAGCATGACCCTTTCCAATTAGGCTGTTACCAAAATTAAACAGCCAAATAGAATTATACGTCTAATGTAAGTTACCCCTTGTGTAAGTTTTCAAATTTGCAAACTTGCAAGCGGCCAAGTTAGTATGTTGAAGATAAATTAAGACATTAGACTCGACGTGTAAAATGGAAGAACTGATGGACGTTGGGGTGACAAAGCACTGTCGTCCGTCCAACTATTGGTGACCCCGCATCATTAGTTGGACGGACGACCTTAAGCGAGTCGCTGACAGCCGCTACATGCGGGCGGCACAAGATCGATTTCTGTAGCGATCCTTTTAAAAGTCCTCTGACATCATCAACGTCTATGGGAAGAAACGATGATGTTAAAATGGAAGATTTATCTCACGACAATGCTACGTTTATTAACTTTAACACTTAGAGTGCCCAGGAAATCAACAGATCCACTTAAGGAAAAATAACCGTCGCGCCAATAAATAAATGTTCTAGAAAGTAAATTCTAAATAGAAACTTCGAAGCACTGTATTTCCAACGAAGGGAAGACTAATTTGAACTCAGCTTTTTGATGAATTCAGGCTTGTCTATATTCTTTCAAGCTGACTTTCTTGAGTGCTTTATCAAAGTAAAATCTAAAAGGAAATATTGACATTGAGCGTAACAATAATGATCATAGGAAAGAAACATAGTGAAATGAGCCATAGATAGACTAGATATAAGTGTTCCATGTGAATTCGACTGTGTTAACTGTGTTGATGGACTACACAAAAACTGTGAATCGTGTAGAAAACTTACATATTTGAGAAGAAACTACACTAATGCAGCATCTTTGCGCACATCGCTAGTCACGACTTCTATATGGGAACTGCTAATTCATCCGTACATTAAAAACTTGAGATAGCTTCATTTCACACAATCTTCATTAAACGGTTTTTGTCGCTTTATGCTGACTTTGTAAATGCATTGTAACGATGCTTGTCTTACACGTGGCTCTTCATCTCATCAATTTGAAGTGAGACATTGTACCATTGACGATGATACCATAATTATTATTACATCACGCAATACAGAACTAACGACACACTAACGTCTGCTTGAAGACCCAGCTAGAAGTTAAAAAAATGTTGGACCCCCGGCCGATGTGGAACATCGGAATTGATGGTATTGAAAGAATTTATGATTAAATAAACAAAAGCAAAGAGTTTCTTTTATAAAATAAATAAGCCAAGACGTATTATACGCCACGCCACACACAAGGCGGCGACGAAAAGGGGGCATGACGGCATAGGAATGCGTCATATCGCTTATCGGAATTCAGAAAAGCTTAAAGGTCACCAACTCCCAAAACTTCAGAAGAATAAAAACCTAAAGCCAACAATTAAACACAACACACCACACACACAACACAATACACCACGTATGAGACAGTAATTTTCCTTTTGTGAGGCCATAATAATATTATGCCCCTTCAAATTGCCCTAAATAGCGCAATAAAAAAGAACTCCCTACCTATTACCGCCCTTAATTTAGCGCCAAAAGCCTTAAGATTACCACACTGGCAACCGAATTGAGATTCTGAATACGACTCTTCGGCTCTTTATAGAGTCTATAAAAACCCTAATACATCCTTAACCTTACTTTGCTGTGTTTTAATGTACAAATACTAGAACTCCATATTAGGAAGATCAATTATTTAGATTATTGAATTTTTGTATATCTCTTAAATAATCATCAAAGCACACTCACCGTTACCACCCTGAACAAATAAACTTAAATAACTTATCAGCGTGACGATACCACAAATCCAGTCACTTGACATTGACACACGCTAGCAGAGCGTGAAGCCTCATAAAACAAACGTATCTATTTCACAACACACTCTTCCCGCATATCCAATTTATTTGCGATTGTAATTAGCGCCTATTGACTAGCCAAAACGACGCGCGGGTCAAAAGGATCCAGTAGAATTTCTTGGTCTTTTTGATCTTTTCTCCAGCTAAAAATTGTAATCAAGTTCTCTTATGCTTACATTTACGTAATTCAATTTTATTCATGAAAAACCTTAATATTTATGTATTAAATGGGTAAGTCTAACATTTTAGGAGCTATCAAAAGAATAATGGGTCAAATGTACCAAGTAGCATCTAAAAAAGCTAAGAATGTGGCGAAACTGCGTAAGTGTTAAAAGTCATTATTAATTAATTTATTTCCACATTATGATAACGTGGCAATTCGCAAGGTCTTTGTGTGAATACGATCGCATAAATTATGAAAATCTTAGCCTTATAGCGGATTTTCGGCTTCGCCAGATAAGGATATGATACGAATACGTTCATATTTTATTCATTTTGGGAGATTTTTGTGAGCTTTCGCGTTCGTAAAAGTTACGATTGGTTCAATCAAACTTCATCCGAAACATTGGAGATACCTTCATGAAAATAAATCTTACCGACGGAGATGGCATAATGATTTAATTTAGGATGAACCACAAATGAAGTGTCACTTTGAATTCATATTTTGCTGATTTTGTTTGCCTTTCATTAAAATATGGACATGAACTTGTACCAGTACTTACGAACTATATACTACAGTAAGCAGACAGACATGAACAAGTAGCCTAACAAACGAGCACTAGAAATATTTCTACGTTGATTAAAATAAATGAATGTAAATGAAAAGGAAACTGTTTTAATTTAACTACGGTAGATCCAGGTGAATAAACAAGCGACTTTGACGTGATTGATGTTGTCCTTGTGAAAATGGCTTAATTTTAGTACCCTTTACAAATAACACGCTTAATTACAGAACTGGTTGCAACAGAACAAGTTTTTAATAGTAGAATAAAAAGAATAAAAAAAATAGACGTAATTACTAGCTCATTATCATCAGCAACTTATAAACGGCTAAATACTGAGCGCACGTCTCTTCTTTTTAAGAAGGGTCATAGGCCAAAACCCACCATGATGGCCCAATGTGAACTGGAGCATGTCACACACCTATTGAGATAATTTTGGAGAACTCTCAGGTACTCGTAGGACCTAGCTCATATTAGAATTAAATGCCGATGGGCAGACAACTGCATGAGAATGGCAACATTGTCACTAAACGGAGAGGGCCGCAATTCGGACAACGCAGAATAGTCTCAAGTTCTGGGCACATGGTATCGTAGCATTGGTAAGGAATTCACTGGACAAAAAGCCATGGTCGAGCTTTCTCTTTTTAAGGGGAATTTATTCAAAACTAATAATGACGACCTCCCGGGCGCAGTGGTGAGCGCTGTGTTAGAACTGAGAGGTCCCGGGTTCAATTCCCGGCGGGGGAAATTTGGTAATTTATAATTTCTGAATTGTCTCTGGTCTGGACCGGTGGGTGGCTTTGGCCGTAGCTAGTTACCACCCTACCGTCAAAAACGTGCCACCAAGCGATTTAGCGTTCCGGCACGATGGCATGTAAAACCGATTATAGGTGTATGTGTTGAATGTACACTGCCATATTCCTTCCACGGTAGTCTGTTACCATCTTAGGCTGCATCATCACTTACTATCAGGTGAAATCGCAGTTAAGGACTATCTTGTCATCGAATAAAAATAAAGATCAAATAGGAAATAATGCGCTTACACATTTGTTTTTATTGTATACGTAAAGCCATAAATGTTCAAGAGCACCGTGGTCTCCCAGGAGAATTGCAGTTGATAAAAAATTCACTTCCAATCTTCTTACTGAGCCCCTGAAGCTTCTGTACAACAAACTGAATAAAACACACGTAATACTAAACTCCTTTGTTTGATTTTAAGTAACGAGTTTTTTGTAATCGGTTTTTCGGAATAGAAAATTAGAACTTGACAAAGGATATATTAGTAGATAGTATGTGTGAATGCGATGTGATTATATGTATGAATGCGAAACTTTGTGACGATGTATGGATAATGACAGGAACGCTCCTTTCATCTTCTTCTTCTATATATATAAAATTCAAAGTCCTGACTGACTGACTGAGATATCAACGCACAGCCTAAACTACTGAAGTTAGAAACTTGAAATTTTTACAGTTGGTTTCTTTTATGACGTAGGCGCACACTAAGAAAGGATTATTGGAAATTCCACCCCTAAGGGGTTTAAATAAGGGATGGAAGTTTATATGAAACTCCGTCATTTTTCAAGCTGTTTCCATCAAAGTTGGTATTAGAGCTTTCAGTTAAAAATAAAGAAATACGTGTGTTACAGTTTTTGAAAATTCCACCCCAAAATCTAATTTCACGCGGACGAAGTCGCGGGGGCAAAAGCTAGTTTTCATACAAAATTTCTTGGTGACGTTAACTTCACCTTTACTATTCAAAAGTTAAAATGTCCGTGCTTGGGCTACAGAAAACTGTTCATTTTATTCTGAAGCGGAAATAAAGAAAGAATTGCAGTTTTCTTACTTTATTTTCTTATATTACTCGTAGAAATGCAACGAGAATCGGTCCACAGAATAGACCAGCATTGGCCTATTTTAAAATCTGCTCCTTCAAGTAGAATCGACATGAAGAGCTGTTCCGTAAGTAAACCAGGTGACACGGCAGAGTGAGGCGACCCATTTAATGGCCCACAACACGTCCGTGTCCATGCTTCAGGTCAGCTCGCAATACACGGATGACCTAATTCCTGGATGACCTAGCAACATCCATACTGATAATGGACATCAATTTGTATAAAACCGAAAAGAATTAATTATTTAAGCCTCAATAGCAAAACGGTTAAAGGTACGGACTAAAAACTGAAATGTTGCAGGTTCGATCCCCACCCGTTGCACTATTGTCGTACCCACTCCTAACACAAGCTTTCTGCTTATTTGGAGGAGAGAGGAGAATATTAGTCAAGTTCATCTTGGCTGTCTTTAAAAAAAAAAATTAATTAGAATTAATGAAATAAGCGAAGTAAAGAGATTTGAAGCCTCAATAGCCCAACGGTTAAGGGTGAGGGCTGAAAGCTGAAAAGTAGCAGGTTCGATCAATGATATCGAGGGCATAAATATTTCTAGTTTTCATACATTCCCGATGACTTGAAAAGTGTATCGTACTTGATATTATAATAGAATCATGATACAATCACAATATCAAAAGTACGATATGTACATCATAATATCTGCAAGCGCTATACTTTATATGCTACTACAGTGCATAGTTTCAAAGACATAAAAATATGTTTACGTTTGTCTATGCGCCCACTCTCGCTATTACTTATCCGATGCGACCTATTTTTAGCTTCTGAGCTAAACATTAAGCTTTCCATATTTGTTTTTAGAGACTTTATGCGAATTCCATCCATTACATTGCTGAATAGAGAAGTAGAACCGCATAAAAAAAATCGAAATAAATACTATTATTTTGATTTTTTTATGCGGTTTTACAGTCATCAATTACTATTACATCTACATATTATCATGTATTCAAAAAGTACTTAACTATTTATTATACATTCAAGTCAACCCATTGCTGCACAGGTCTCCTCTCTAATAAGGGAAGGGATGAAATGGGTTTAGGCCACGTTTAGGCCATAGCCATCATAGAATTGGTAAATATATTCGAATGAACAAGTTAATCTAAAAATTCTGTTTAATAGTAAAAAAATATGTACCTACTTCAAAATTATTTCTAGAACCGAAATCAGATTTTTTGGAAGTTAAAATGTATCTTTACAAAGCAAGCTTAATTAAAATTAACCCTTTCGTTTATACAGTGGGAAGAGGGAGGGTAAATCTGCCCTAGATTTGGGGCAATGCACCTCTAAAAGCCTCGGTACCCGCCTTTATATCTAAAGTTTAAAAAGGCACCCTGCCTATATAAACAAAGAGTTTGTCTGTTACATTTTCATTACAGTATGATCATGTTAGATCGTGAATTTAATGTTTGTTCCTTAGCCTCCCAGCTTTTTATCTAAAGTCATATTTTTCAAACATTTATATTAGTGTCCGACCGACGTTCAAAGCCGATTAATCACCCGTCGCTATAACCTTCGACCGAAACCAATGCTGAAGCTGAAGATTTAATAACCCCAAGAAATTACGCTCAAAATTGGCTAAAAGTGAATAAAATTTATTAGTGAAAAAAAAAAATTTAAATACCTTGCAAGTTGCAACTTTTCAAAAATGATAACACTTTGACGTAACGTCTTTGTAGCTTTCTTTTGATTTGGTTATTTATTGACCATCCCCTGCCCTCCGCGCGTCGCCTCTTTCATCAAATTCTATTTTGACGTATGCTAAAAGTTTTTACTTTTAGCTTCGGCCAAAAACTTTGGCAGAATTTGGCCGAAGATGGCCGAAGCCGTAGGTTCGGTCGGTAATTTTTTTCTAGCTTTTGCCGACGACTTCATTCATGTGGTAAGGTATTTTTAAAAATTCCGCGTGAAGAACTTATTTTTCAGTTACAATAAGGTAGAGTCTCCAGCTAGCATTTGTGCCAGAAAATGTTTTCTGCCCATTTTCTCGTGAATCTCTTTATTCTTTTCTTTTATCATTTTTTATTTAAAGTAGTGCATGTTTACTTGATAATTTTCTTTCTTTTACGCCTGTTACTCTCAAACATACTAATATATAATGTAATAGAATTTGTTTGACTTTTTTTGTATGAAAGTTGTTGTTTATATACAATAAATAAATAAAAAGAATCTCATAGAGATATCTCGAATGTATTTTAGGAATTTATATTGCGATAAAAATATAACTGTTAAACTCAAATGATTTTATGTTAATTTGTAGAATGTTATGTTAAATTTTACAATTGCACATTCTTTCAAAACCGTTGAATTCTCGCCAAAAATTTTAAATTAAATTGCTATTCCAAAATATTCTACATCTCGAAAGTCGAAATGTACAGGTGTTCTTTTTTTTGCTTATTATGCTCATTTGAATAAGTCGTAATTTCGAAATAAAAACTCTAAACAGCTTTAATAAGAAACTAGTTTCTTTTGGATCTTACGAGAACATGCAAATATTTTAGGTAGGTTATCGACCTACCTAAACTGTAATTAAGTTCCAACACGTTTTGTTCGTTTTTTAATTGTTATAAAAAATAATAGCTATACTTAACGTGACTATTCCCTTTTTCCCCTCCAACTACAACAACAGTGAAACAGATGGGGTTTGAATCCTAGACCTTTCTTTCGGTTTTCAGTCCGCTAACTGTTGTCAGTTAAGACACGTAAATTGTAGCGTCAAAGTTGCCTATACAAGAACCGTAATTTTTTCGGCGTTTCTTGCTCGACCTTAACAATCGCTGTTACAACTAGTGGTTCGCCCCGAACTGAGACCTCGCGATATCCCATAATTCCCAAAAGTTTTAATTATTTATTGTAATAATTAACTTTTAACATTAGACGCAATAAAAAAAATAATAGTTGACATAAAACTGTTTTACTGACACAGCGCCATCTATTAGCATTATTGTGAAGCTATTAGCATTTAAAATTAAATAAATTCGTTTCTTTATAACATTTATCTAATTTTAGTATTTGTTGTTCAAGTACAGGATATAACTGAATTTTCAACCAAGTTTCACGTTCTAATATTCAGTAATTCAGAAGTTATAGGGCTCTGACAGACATTTGGACGTACACACTTCTCTGTCTAGTAGGCAAGCGCATTAGTTGACTCAGAGAACTCGCTTCGCTCGTTCGTAAGGAATCTTTCGTGTTCAAGTCAGGCTCACACTTGGCCGGTTTTTTTTATCGCAACCTAGACCTAGACTCGAAAGAAAATACGCAGTTATTGAAAGAACATTATTTACCTTAGCATGAATAATAGCTAACTTTCCAATTTATATTTGATACGATTTAGAATTCCGTATTGAAATTGCGAAGGTAAAAATTATATCTACTTATTCATAGATTCTCAGCACAGCAATACGCCAAGCACTAACTAACTAACTACACTGCAGGTGTAACTGCTAATTCTTGTGTCGATTCAAAACACTGCATTCAATCTAAAACTAAAGACATTTTCAAAGAATAATAAAATATTTAAGTGTGATTGCACAATCACCTCTGATTGGTCTATCATCTAATCACTAATGCATTGTTGCAGCAAGGACGCCATAAATTCAACTAATCACACATTCGAGACTGCACCAATGACTGATGCAGTGTTTCCGCAATCCACCAGCTGAAATCACATTAGTTCCGAGGACCTTCACTCTCACTTTTGTATCTATTAGCAATCAGCCACAAAATGGCGATATTCAAGTCGCTTCAATTAGTGATCGCCTGTTGTTACCTACTAGTATTGTTAATGTTCAGTCAAGCGATTTAGCAGAGTTGCTAACTCTGATGTCACTTGTAAAATAATTAGTTATGTGATATTAAAGGCTCACGTTAGACTTTTTGTAGGTCCGACAATAAAATCGGACCGATTATTTCGCTGACTTTAATCATTATCATCAGGTGAGATCGTAGTGAGCGCTGACTTGAGATATAAAAAAACTTTACCTACAGAACCATTCTTCTTAGTTTACAACTCGATCGTTATTGAAATCTAGACCAATGAATCGCGACCGCGTTCTCAAGTTCTAGGTTAATATTCTACGGCTATTCCCGTCAGTTCGTCGACCTCGTTAGGTCTCGGACTGCAGACTCGATAACATGTGGTAAGTACTAGGTATGAACTATTAGAAGGATTCACTTTTCCCATTAGAAAAAAATATTTTTCTTCTTCTTGGAGTGAGACAGCTTTTTTTATCCGAAATAGTCTTGCGCTTGACGACAATCAATACTGGATAGTACTGATGAGGTCTAGGTTGGAGCGCGCTTGTCTAGAAGATACCTATTCACACTTGCCTTGCCTTAAAATTATCTGTAATTTGGACGCTGCTGCTGCTTTGGACGCATATTTTCAAGCCAAGATGTTCGGCCAGGTGGTCTTCTGTCAACTATTTTTCCCTGAATTATGAGGTGCAGGTCATTTTTGATATTCCTCATGATAGGCCAAAGCACTCCAGCTTCTATACTTTTATGGTATTTAAGTTTTCATATTGTAGGCTCGATAATATGTTGTATAGTTGTATACTATACACTAACTATAGTACGATTAACTTTTCCCATCGTAGCGTGAAAAGTACGAGCGACTCAAAACGATTCTGGCAAGTTTTCGGAGGGCAAAAATAATAACACGGGACCATGTGAATTTTGACGATCTGTGCCAGAATAAAATAATACGCGAATACTTTTTTATAGTTCTAAATCACACGCGCGGACACACTAGAGACGATAAGTGAACGCAAAACGCAGTTGGCAATAGCATCTTTGCCAAGCATAATGTCTGATCTAGAAACAAGAACCATTCTCATACTCGAACGATGAACAATATCTTTAATACGCCATTGTTCAACTAAACGACATAAATAGGAACAGAAAAGAAATATGTCAGAATTCCAAAAAAAAAAAGAACAAAACCAGGCTAGAATGTGATATAATTTCCGTCAATGTCAAATATAGCAGAATAAGTGGTTCCATCCACATTGGTAACTATTTTTCGTAACCAGCTACGAAATAAGAAAAATACTTCGTCTTTTCTTAACCGGTTCTTAATCGGTTATTCGGGTTCGTAGAACCACATCGGAAGACCATATTTTAAATTCAGAAAGGTTCCATGTTTTGTCAACCTTAAAGAAGGAACAACAACAGTTTAGTTAACAAGATAAAAAACATACCCTGGTGCAAAAGGAGCAGCCACAGCCAGATATGACCGTGATCTTGTCTGGCATCGCGTCTTCTAAGCACAGCTTGCAGTTTATTGGGGCGGTAGGAACGAAGCCACCTCCGGCGCCGTCCAGAGAATACCTGCGGACAAAAAAAAAATTATCTTTAGAAAGGCCATACAACAAGGATAGGCATTGGATGGTTCTCTGGTATTGCACGGTCAAGCACTACGCCTGAAATAAGCTTTTAAACGACCTTAAGCTTTTTGACGACCTCCCTGGCGCAGTGGTGAACGCTTTGGTCTTATAACTGGGAGGCCTCGGGTTCGATTCCCGGAGGGGGCAATTTGACAATCTATAATTTCTAAATTGTCTCTGGTCTGATCTGGTGGGAGGCTTTAGCCGTGGCTAGTTACCACCCTACCGTGCCGCCAAGCGATTTAGCGTTCCGGTATGATGGCGTGTAGAAACCGATTAGGCGGTTTCCATAAGGGTTGAATCTACACTGCCATACCCGTTCCAAGTTAGCCCGCTACCATCTTAGTTTCACTACTACTGCATCGTCGCTTACCATGATGTGAGATCGCAGTCAAGGACTATCTTGTCAACGAATAATAATAATTCCTGCGGGAACTCACTCATTTTCCAGGATAAAATGTAGCCTATGTGTTAATCCTGGGTATGAACTATCCCCGTTACAATTTCAGCCTGATCGGTTCGTTTGTGGCGTGAAGGAGTAACAAACATCCATCTATTCTCACAAACTTTCGCATTTGTGTCTAATAATATTAGTAGGATAAAAATATTTGCCATGTTTAATGTGACTAATATTATAACGGATTGGATTGCCTGTTAAGTATTGAGGCTTTGGAATGGTGTTGCTTCCTCCTTACTGATGCATGTACTGCCAAAATCAGGAATGCCTTTTCGGCTTCCGTTTTCCCAACAACTATAAAATCTTTTAATCTACAGTGCGAATCTTAATTACTATATATGTGATGTGACCCTAAACAAGCGTTTGTCTTATACTTTTATTGAAAAAACTGCTTCTATCAATTTTACCAGTTATGGTTGAAAATTCTACTATTTCATGATACTTCGATCGAGAGTAATTTAATAAGAAATTCCAACGATTCAAATCAGGTATTCGTCTTACAAAAGAATTTGGTATTTCGTAAAAAATATCCGTTGCGTTATTAACCTCCTTTTTTTTGAAGGGGGTAAAATAGATTACTATCACAGAATACAAGGTTTCAACTGTCGTAATGAGAACTGTAATCATAAAGTTAAAGACAGTAATTAAAACAATTCGAGGACGTTTTGAAATTAGGATTCCTAATTTGGTATTTTTTTGCATACTATTGCACATTGCGACAATGACACGAAACTAAAAACAATACGCAACCTCCTCATTTTCAGAATAACTATTGAAACTTTGGAAAAATTCACGAAAACAAAATTAATGGATTAAGTTCATTTTTATATACATTTT
Organism: Hipparchia semele; assembly: GCA_933228805.2. Taxonomy (NCBI): domain Eukaryota; kingdom Metazoa; phylum Arthropoda; class Insecta; order Lepidoptera; family Nymphalidae; genus Hipparchia; species Hipparchia semele. The sequence continues at coordinate 12,034,007 of OW121722.1, forward strand.
ACATGGAACGGCTTTTTTGAAGATATTTCGAGAACGGATTGACTGTTTTCTCGGGCATTGGAAAAGTAAGAAAGTCACAAAAAAATGAAACCCGTATACCCTCTCTGATTGATAAATAAGTGATACATTTTTTTTTCATTCGATGACAAGATAGTCCTTCACTACGATCTCACCTGATGGTAAGTCACGATGCGATCTAATATGGTGGCGGGAAGAGGTATGGCACATACATAAGTGATACATGACAAAATCAAAACCCGGACAAAAATAAAAACGGCGTTGTGTGCTGATTCGGGGTGGAATGAACGCGGATGAAGTCGCGGGCATCAGCTAGTAGAGTCATAAAACTAATAATACATTATCCAAGCTAGAAAAAGAGATCACACATAGTGACAGGCAATTAACATAAGTTACTGCACTCGAGACAATGGCACAATGAACACTTTCGAAATGAAGGCCGATTCCATACGTGTGGGAATCTGGAAAAAAGTTACATAGCTGTGTAATTACACAGATGACATACATGCTATAAAGACTTAGGGCGAAATTACACTTCACGGTTCGCATTCTATCTATTGGCTTATTAAATGGCTCTGTTAAGGACTGCGCAAGTAAATGCTTACAGTTAAATGGAAAGCAGAATTGATACGTTATGATACGATATGAACAGAGTGGTTGAAAAAATTTACATATATTGAAATATATTTACACAGAAAATATACCTAAGAGCAAATAGGACATAATCTTTTACAATAACACAAACATTATACAACGTGTATTGAAACTCCGAAATAATACTGAAGGAGGTGAATGTGCTTATGAAACTCAACAACTTTCTCCAAGGAACATAGGTCGAAATATGAAAAAAAAATGTGGACCTCCCATACAAAATTGATGATCAGCTGATTGATTTACTATTTTTTTTTTCATATTTCGACCTATGTTCCTTAGGGAAAGTTGTTCAGTTTCATGAGCACATTCACCTCCTTCAGTGTTATTTCGGAGATTCAATACACGTTGTATATCATTTATTTTTATTATATTATACATAGTACACTATACAGGTATTCGCTTGTGGTAACTCGCTCCACCTAGTTTAAGTGTTACTGGTAATCGCAATAAGGTCTTCACGATACAGGTTTTTCCTATGTGAGGACCAACGGCAAAAAATTGTATTTAATACTATTTGGTAATAAAGTTTTTTTTTATCATTATCGTCGCGGGCATCGGCTTACAATATTTTATTTTTATACAAAGCCACAGCTAGTGCGTGGTTAGCGGCGCATCTTAGAACTTCAACGTTCCTGATTTTTCGACATGTAACTTATTCCCACCATTCTTAAAACGCACGCCAACCTCTCGTTGTAGGTAAACACTAAACAGTCAAAACTAACACTAAGACACTGGAAGCATTAAAATTTCAATGCTTAATAGGAACTTATGTTTAACACGATGTTATTAAAGTAATGAAGACAACAAGCTACCTTTGAACCGCGGAATTTTGACTGACCTCTGTATAATTATCCCATTCGTCATACTACACGCAGCGCATTGTACCGATCTTCAAGCATCACGTCTACAAGTAGACATTGTGATCTCGTTGGAAACAAAAAAAAAATAATAATAATAGGACAAACAAACACAAGCGCTCAGACGATTTATCGAGATGATTTTGTGTTTCGTCTTCGGATTTGTCTATAAAGGCAATTTAGTTATTTTACTTGAAAATTATTAGATTTTCAAAAAAAAATGATCCTTTTCATTTTTCTGCGTAATTTCTTGAAAGGTTTTCTTCAGTTTATATGATCAAATTAGTAATGAGGTACTTCTACGTATTAGCTCCAAACCAGTCACCAAAACTACTCAACGGCAGGATGCATAGTTCGATGGGTAACACGTTGTGGGAATGTCGACCATGCATTGTACTGCACTTTACGATTACAGGTCGCCCATAGGCATCATTGTCAGATTAGGTTGACCGACTACAATAATGCGGAGATGTGTGAAAATCCTTACAAGGGACCCATACCTACCTATATTCATTAGTGGGCATCTAAAAATTGATGACGGTGATTGTTAAGAATTTCGTACCCGAAGGGTAACCAACAGGACCCTATTACTAAGCCTCCGCTGTCCGTCCGTCCCTCCGTCTGTCTGTCAGCAAACAGTACCTCATGATCCGTAATAGGTAGACAGTTGAAATTTTCGGGTCATGTGTATTTCTGTTTCCGCTAGAACAACAATAAAGCTCCGTCTCCGAGAGGAAGTGGAGTAGTCCGACTTGCATTTGACCAGTTATTTTAACATTTCATTTTGTAATAGGACAAAAATCTGACAAGATAGATCAGAACCATTCGATAACATTAACTTTTATGGACCCTGAGGTCCGATAAATTAGCAGAAAGAATCGTAAACTTATAGCTTCTCCCCCTCAAGGAAAGGGTCATTGCTAAGATGTTGCCTCATTAACCGTCGCGTCGTGAGCGTGTGGCTGAAGTTTTTACAGGTACCTATTTACAACAATTAACACTTCTTGTTAAGCTTGGTACATTTTTCATTCCATTAAAGAACAATGCCTTGTTGTTGCTTTCGTCGTTTTGGGTTTTTATCGCGACCTTCACGGCAAAATCAATTTTTATGTAAACGTAGAACGGTCGAGAAACTGAAATGGCAACGAAAGATGATGGTCGTTGGAGTTCCAAGTTGCTGAAGTGTCGACCTCGCACCGGAATGTGCAACGCTGTCAGTCCTCCCCACTAAATGGACCGACATCAGACGAGTGGCAGGGAGCCGCTGGATAGACGGCGCAGACCTAGGCATGTGGAAGTCTATACAAGAGACCTACGCCCAAAAGTGGGCATCTATCGGTTGATAAAGAAAGAAAACAAGCGGTAACTCAAGAAAACTGTGGTGACTGGTGGAGAACTCCCGCCTCGCTGCCAACCGTCATAATTGGAGGAGCATCGCGCGAATGTCGATTCAACTCAAAACAAAGTAGACCGACGACTACTATCGTCATATCAGCAAAAGCGACGACCACTCTGTCAATAGCGGAAAATTAAGAAGAAAATAACCGTCACAAGTGAACGAGTATCGCGCGGATGTCGATGCGACCAAAAGCCAAGTAGACCCATTGGATTGGTGCATCACACAAAAAAGACCATGACTGGTTTACGCGTGGAAACCAGCCGAGCAAGAAGAAAAAAAGAAAGACAGCTAAGTAGACCGCCGAGGACGCAAATTTTGACTGTAAATATGTATACCAAAATATATTTTTCTAAACTGTCAACAAGGAAAAAAATTCGATTTTTATTTTTAACTTTATCATTTTATTTAATCACTCAGTATGTACTTTAAGTGGCGATCAAGAAGAGATAACGATCACTTACAAGTTCAACGTTCTCGTTTGTACTTTTAAGTAATAAAACTTTTCAGTCAACGAATTAATTTTCTTTGTGAACTTTTTTTAATATAAATCGCTTTTTTATTGGTATAATTGAGCTTATGGTTTAGACTGATATTATTACTTGAATAAATTTTCAGCAAAAAATTAAACTGAACAATATTTTACACTAGAGAAACTGTCAATTTCACAATTTTTTTGTCAGCTACTATTGTATCGTTGCATCCCTATTTACAATTGAGTATGTATTTGACTTTTGTCAAAATGTGGATATTCATTAATACAATCGAAAATGTAACCATGTAAGAATAACATAATCTGTAAAAACGAAAAATAAATCTGTCAAAAAACAAATAAGCTGTTTCATTGCGACTGTATCCTTCTCTTTCTAAAACGAAATTTGTATGGAGAGTGTATGCAGCTACAAGGGAGCCACTGAATCGTGACATCATGTTGCAATAGCGCTCTTTTTTTCTAACAGGAAACTTAAATCTATGTTTTCGAGACTAGTATTAAAAAAAGGAAAATTACAGTGTGTTATAATATTAAAATCCTTTACTTTAAGTATATAAAAAAAAAAAATCAAATACCCAATTTCAACACCTTAGTATACAAAGTCCTGCCATAGTTGACAAAGTTCTACTGCAAATGTTATCCACGGCACGTGTATAACTTTACCTACTCTAAGGTATAACTCCGCTTACGCCTTATTAAAACGCTTATAACCGTATAAACGGCGAATACATAGTAATTTCAGTGCCATAACACAATGAAAATTAACCTTATGTTGACACTCGTGCCACTACCATAAAGCAAAATAACAAATACGTGTAAAATGACAACGTTGACCACGCATGTATAGGCTGGACGCACAATGTAGCAGGTTATTGTTACGCGCGCTGAAGGAAATAGATGTCGCTACGAGTACGGACGGCGACGGACGGCGCGGGCTGTACCCAATCTCTATATAAACTAATTTGATAAAACTTAATCTCGTACTATCCCTTTCATAAAGCTCCCTGCGAAAAAAGATAGCACTATGTAGATTAAGATCTGTTAATAGGCATGATGACAGTAACCAAGAATCAATGAAAATATTAATTTTTCTCATGAAAATACATATTTAATAACAATAATTCATACATTATAAAAACGTTTTCATTTTTCTATTTTGTGCGAGATTGATATTTATTTTGATAAAATAAAACTATAAAATACAGCAATCCGCCATATTTCATTGAACACCAATCAGAGCAACACGTCACACCTATCTTCAAACTTTGACAAAAGACAGCATCGAGTTCGTAGAGAGACGTCACTGTCACTCATACCTACTAGAAGTTTTGTTTGTGTCGCTTCGTACGATAGAGACGACAATTCCATTAACTACGGGGTAATGTAAATGCTTAAACGATTATTCAGGGCTACTATGCGTCCAGCTTTAGCTTGACCCTGATTGTCACTATAGTCCAGTCAAAACAAGGTTTAACCTCTGGAAAATTGCGAAAGTTTTGAAACTTTGCACATCGAATTATGGGTCCCTAGGGATGAATATACCAAAAGTCCTCATGCGTACGAGGCGAGCTCTAGCGGCAATTAGCGGAAACAGGACCCTTTTTTTGGTTTTTTGTTAATATCTCGAGAACCTTTGGTCAGAGGTAAAAGTTTACTACTACATAATTAAAGCTTATTAAATTTGCAACAATAATGATTATATACATTTTTCTTGAATTCCTAATAATTACTGAGTTTTAGGCCACTAAAAGATAGCTTTTTCGAAAAATCACGCTAGCGGCGCCCGGTACAATATGGCATTTGTAATAATATTTGACAATCATGGTTTATCATTTTTTTTTGGGTACCAAGGGTGATTCAGAAAATAAACTTCACAGTTATGTACAAAAAAAAGACATATTGTTTATTAAACAAGTAGCTTTTGCCCTCGGCTTCGCTCACGTTAAGTTAAATTTTTCAAACCCCTATTTTACCCGTTGTACCCCCTTAGGGGTCGAATTTTCAAAAATCCTTTCGTAGAGGATGCCTACGGCCTAATAGCTACCTGTATGCCAAATTTCAGCCTGATCCGTCCAGTGGTTTAAGCTGTGCGTTGATAGCATTTTTTATTGTTTCTGTATTTCATCTAAATATTTAAAACGCAAAGGTGACAGACTTACTGACTGATCTATCCACGCACAGCTTAAACCACTGGACGGATCAGGCTGAAATTTGGCATACAGGTAGCTATTAGGCCGTAGGCATCCTCTACGAAAGGATTTTTGAAAATTCGACCCCTAAGGGGGTACAACGGGTAAAATAGGGGTTTGAAAAATTTAACTTAACGTGAGCGAAGCCGAGGGCAAAAGCTAGTTGTTTAATAAACAATATGTCTTTTTTTTGTACATAACTGTGAAGTTTATTTTCTGAATCACCCTTGGTACCCAAAAAAAAATGATAAACCATGATTGTCAAATATTATTACAAATGCCATATTGTACCGGGCGCCGCTAGCGTGATTTTTCGAAAAAGCTATCTTTTAGTGGCCTAAAACTCAGTAATTATTAGGAATTCAAGAAAAATGTATATAATCATTATTGTTGCAAATTTAATAAGCTTTAATTATGTAGTAGTAAACTTTTACCTCTGACCAAAGGTTCTCGAGATATTAACAAAAAACCAAAAAAAGGGTCCTGTTTCCGCTAATTGCCGCTAGAGCTCGCCTCGTACGCATGAGGACTTTTGGTATATTCATCCCTAGGGACCCATAATTCGATGCGCAAAGTTTCAAAACTTTCGCAATTTTCCAGAGGTTGGGCCATTTTTTGAGGTTTTTTGACTGGACTACTAAGAAGTCAGCAAGAACATTTTATTCGAGACGCAACGGGGCTTTACCAAGTAAACTGAGAATCTTGCTGTTTTAAACCTTCATTTTAAGTAAAAACATAGAATAAAACGTTTGAAAAACTATTTTTTTTCCATTTATTATAACAATACCATTGAATTGCATTTCTAAACGTAAAATAAATAATAATTTTCTAGTCTATGGTATTGAACATCCACTTTGTTTTACTCTCTGTCCATGGTCAACTGTGCTCTGGTTAATTACGGTCTTTTTGTAATTGTATTGAAAGTATTTTGTAAGAAAATAAGTCTTGGTATCTGATATAATAAAAGGTCAATCCAAAGGCATCGTTATTTAATGAAGCATCCAAGCACCATCTAACATAACCATAAAAAGTCTAAAGTTCTAGGTATTACATAAATTAATGAGTTTAACGCACCAGCGAGCATCTGGGATATAGCGCAACCCGAATAATTGAAGATCCCTTCAGATTCCTTATCCATTTACTAACGAGAGACTAAATTACTAACGAGGGATTCAAAGCTATAAAATGCTTCACTAGTTTTTCGTAAGAAGCCATTGATATAAAATCTCTTTAGCAGTCATTTCATTCATAGTGAACTTTCCTCAGACTAACTAACTGAACAGATCTATCTAACTGTCACAAGATACAAACACACCTAGTTTGTAAGCGACCCCGTAAACTGTGCGTCTTGTCGCTGGAACATTGCGCTGTTTGCGTCTAGTCGCGACGTCTTTGCGTCAGTGATTCGTCCTCTGCTCTCACAGCAAGAGTGACCTGCGTCTCGCATGCCATTGCCGTCTGTGCGTGTGTACCGTGCGTCTAGTCGCTGCGACCATGCGACTTTCCGTAGCCTGTCGTTGCGACTCTGTAACTCGAACGTCAAGTGTTTCGGAGCTTTGAACAAAATGTGCAAGTATTGTTTTCCGCAGCCTGTCGTCGCGTCTAGTCGCTGAGCAGTCGCAGCGACAAGATGCCCACTTTGCTAAATCGCATACTAATAGGCATAGTGACTTATAAGTAGCCCGCACATCTTAACCAACTAAGTCAATATGCCTATAGTATACTGTGCGATTTAGTTGTCCAACTTGAAATTGTAAGTCTGCGGGCACTCTTAAGGTCCTTTTTTAGGCTGAAATCTATAGACTGCACTCTCACTCTGCTCAGACTCAAGACAGAGCTAAAACGAGAAAGATTTATGTCAGAGATATATTTATGTCTTGTTTTAACTGTATCTTAAGTCCGAGCTAAGTCAGAGCACTCTCTATAGATCTCAGCATTAGAGTTCACACGGCACGTTTTTGATAGTAGAGTGTTAACTATCTCCGCCCACCCTGGCCTACATACAAAAGTTTTGTAGAAACGAACCTGGATCCACCGGCGCCGGCGAGAGACAGCAACGAAGAACACCGGGAGCAGACGGAAGGCGCGCGCAGTCGGTTGTGTGCCCTGATTGGTTCCGGAACCTTCTCCCTGTCCGTTAGTGCGAGGACTGTCGAACATTTTCTGAGACCTGCCGGAACAAATACATACATACATATAAATCTTCGCTTATATAATACCTAAAGCGAAAGAATTTGTTTGTTCGAACGCGCTAATCTCTGGAACTACCCGTCGGATTTGAATAATTCTTTTTGCACTTGTTAACCTAATCCTTGAGGAAGGTTATAGTCTATTTAACATCACGGTACGACCCTTAGAAGCCGAGCAAAAAGAGGGAAAGTAAGAAAATACGCTAAGCGAAAACGAATTTCTGAAAGGGCGGTCAACCAACGAGAGCCGCACCGAAGGCTACTTTTCATTCTGGACAGTCAAAGATTGTATACACGTAGGATTATTAAAAACTAAATCTAGGCGAACGAAGTCGCGGACAGCAGCTAGTAGGCTGATAAACACATTACCCTCCTTTGCGTGCCGCAGTCGGGCAAAATAGCTACGCATAGACGTGATTTGCTTGGATATAGGCTGAGGACTTGAAGAGAGACATAGGCTTTTTATCCGGAAAAACAAAGGATTCCAGCGTCTGTGTTTCCGGCCACGTATAATCTGAGTACCTGCCTTCAAGACAAGAGTGAATAGGCATTTTCTAGGCAAGCGCGCTCTAACCTAGACCTCGTCAATGCTTTCCATCATTGATTGTCGACAAGCGCAAGCCTATCTCATAATTAAAAAAAATGTCATCACCTAAATAGAAGTATTTTTACGTAGGTAGTACCTCGGTAAAGAGACTCCTATTTAGGGGATGATTTAAGTATGGTTGGTGAAAACGTGCATAAGAGTTCTTTAACAAAACCTCTACAAGGAGGCGATAGGATGGCGGAAATCCACACAAATTTAGTTGCGGGCTTTGCGGGTAACAGCCACTTACAAGCAAATAAATCAGGGGATTACCACAATTGCAGAGCAAAAATAACTTTTGGAAAGTTGAACCACGTGCAAGTGAAAGCAGTGAAGTGAGGTCATACTTCATTGTTTTGATCTTTGAGCGGACTGGTTCCGTTATATGATGCATCTTTATTTCATTTTACTTTTTAAAATATTGGCGTTTGACTTGACAATTGAACGCACATATGCAATAAAGTGTCAACCCACACAACTTATCAATTGAAAAGTTAACTTTATTGCTTTACATTATGTATATATTTAATTTGACAAAATTTTGTGGGTTGAAACGTTATTGCGTATGTGCGTCCAATTGCAGTATTTGGTTTCAACAAAGCCAAATAAATCATTGTCTTGTTGAAGCTGCGTTGGTTGGATGTAAGAGCTTGATGTTCCTTACAATTATTATTTTTACTGGGCTTATAACGGATATTACGCAAGGTCATTAACGCTTCAATCATAATCAAATAGAATAGGGTTTGCTTGAAACCAAACTTGTAACTCTAGAACGGCTGGACCGATTTTCATGGTTTTTGATTTGTTGTATTTGTCTCCGTCTCTAATAGCAGAATAACTATTAAAATATCGGAAAAATTCACGAAAAAAAAAACAGCTTGATGATGATATTGGACAATCCTGCAACCAATATAATTGATTGCTTTAGGACCGCATCAGTGAATATATAAACAGCCGCTAAGCAGACACTATCAATGCCAGTATAAAGGCTGATTAGCAGTAGACATATTCAGCAATAAGCTGTAATGTGGGCCACAAATCATCCATTATACAGCTAATAACTTCATAATAGTTCATACGTGCCCCTTTAATAAATCAGTGTCATAGAAATTCACAAACACCTTCTTATACAGCATTTGGCGTAATTTTCAGACCTGGCTTTATCTTTTTCTACTTTTTGATGTACTTCTAACAGATGCTTACCTTCTAACAGAGGTTGCGGTTGTGATAAAACTGAGTCTCTCGAAGCAGCTCTTCTAACTGGTTTTGTTGGTCTCGCTAAGGACTTGAGCCCTCCGCTTAGGATGAGCTCAAGGGCCCGCCGACCGCCTGGTCCATTCGCGCCTGCTCCCATCTACAAAAAAAAAATAATACTCTTAAATAATATCATTGACAAGGTATACACACGAACACGAGTGGAATAGTTATTTATTCAAATAAACTTTAACAGAGTACTTTTGAATGGTCAAACGAATTTACCACTGGTGGTCCTAACAGAGAACAACCAGCAAGAAACTCGGCGGTTGCTCTTTATTAGTGGAATATTTCCGAAGTTTATTTTTAACTATTTTACATGGCAACTGCGAGTATTACAGTGATTTTCCTCGCGCGGCGGTAAACGAGAATTTGTTTTTTTATTACAACAACAAGCTGGTTTAAATTCATATTCACAAATAGCATCTCAATGAGGAAGCCCAGTTCTATGTAAAGCACGGACGGTCGCTATTTACAATTTAAATACAATAACCGTCATTCCGTACTGTAAACTTTCGCGAAGGCAATGAATATTCATGAACAAATCAATAATACAATACACAGGAGCAAGACCGTAACAGCGATCTGTGGAAATAGTATGTCGAACTCAAAAAGATATACCTACTCTAATGCTGAGATCGATAGAGCATGCTCTGACTCAGTTTATACTCAAGATAGAGGTTAAAACGAGACACAAATATGCTCTGACATAAATCCGTCTCGTTTTAACTCTGTCTTGAGTCTGAGCTGAGTGAGAGTGCAGTCTATAGATTTCTCAGAGCAATCAAATTTGTTGGCTATAGCTCCATGATAGATTTCAGCTTAAATGACCAGTAGGTACATCTATGTACTACATATCACATATATTACATGATAACTGACAGGATTGTCAACCTATGGTGACAGACTCGATCACCCAAGCAATGGCCAAATTCTAACTTAAAAGTACATATTCCGCTACATATAGGTACTACTCGTAGAATATAGAGATCATATTATATTGGAATTTAATTTAATTAATTAATTAATTAAAAAAAATTAGCATTCAGTTGCGACTTATTCCTCTGAGAAAACCAAACTAACTTAACCAATAGAGCCTCAATAGCCTTACGGTTAAAACGTTTCACTTATTTGGAGGGGAGAGGAGAATATAAGTCAAGTACAGCTTGGCTAATATTCTTTTTTAATAAAAAAAAAAGAAGTGGTAGATATAACTAGACTTGATGGTGAATTAGTGATTGTGCCTGTGTGCGTTTTAGGTTTTTCAAAAACCCCATGGGACTTTTTTGATTTTCCGGAATAAAATGTACAGCATATATCACTCTACAGGTCCTCACAATACCCATGCGTAAAATCACGTCGATCCGTAGCTATGTACAGACAGACAGACACTTCAATTTCATTTACTTGTACATGTATAGCTGTATAGATTACTCCTTGAAAAGTTTGTTCAAAGTAGGTACTATTACAACTTTAGAGAGTCTAGACAACCTTCTGTTTCTAGTCTGTTAGTCTAGACATGTGCAAAACATACTATAGGTTCCTAATCAATATTGTCGATAGGTGTTTGTGTTACAATCATTATTCCGCCATTACTGCCTGCATTATGTGGTTTTCTGCAGCCTACAGCAGGAATCATTGTTCGAACCCACGTCAGTTGACTTTAAATGTAACGTTCAATATGACGTAAAAGTGTACGTGAGTGCATCTTTAAAGGTACATGATTCCAAAAGCGACTGCAGCCTGCAAACCACAAACTGTTGACCGCAGCGGCAAACCGCGGGCGATGGAACCAGTTTGTAAAGCTTAGTTTGAAATATGTACCATGTACCTCCGGTATGTTTCGACAAGGTCGCATAACATTGCATCCTCACACACAGCTGTAGACCTCTGAAGCCTCCAGCTAATCTTATGCTTTAAAAACTAACTAACTTTTATTTAGTGTAAGCCATTTAACACCATATATAAGGATGGCACCATGTGTAAGTATGGACTAATACCCGAGTTTTGTATGGAATCTATCTGTAATCTGTGGATCACTTATCAACGTCGCTATTTGTCAAAAATTATATGACTCTTTTAACGATAACAAAGTTGCTGATTACCGATTTTACTAACCGTGGAATAAATTTTGATATTTTGGCAGATTTTCAATACAAAAACTGTCAGAACGCCCAATTGATTCGTCGCTTAAACTTCAATCGATGTTATTGAAATCGGCACTGAGAGATCTATAAATAATACAGATATCATTACAGAAAAATTGAATATAGAAACCGGTATTTAAATCGGTGGATTGCAGGTAAGGTTGATTTACTGACCTGTGCTTAGAACCGACAGGACCTACGGCAACGCTGGTAGGCTAACGTACCTAATCAATTAGAATTATCTAGCTATGACATAATTATATAATTTGTTTCTTATATAGGCTACTCAATAATAAAGGAAACTCAATCCTAATTAAACTGTTATAGGATATTTTATCAAACGAAATACAAAGCTACTCGTTTATAGAATCACACATTCGAGAAAACATTTATCTTACGAATCACGTTTAATATGTAGAGGCCTTGTAGACATACGGAAGGCTGTATTGATTTTGTTATACCATACATTTTGTTATCGATAAATTTCTTTCATCTACGGCAAAATTGTCTAATCTAATGATGCAATATGCACTGTAATGATATTCTAGAGATCGGAAGTAAGATTTTGGAGGCGCGTGGAAACATAGTATCATAAAAATAAACAAAAATTCTTTTTAAAAAATCGACGTCAAACGCTACTACAAAGCATAAAACAATTTTCGGGCGGGCCTAAATAGAAAGGATGAAACCGATGCGCGACACTGGCCCAACTTCAACATACGTGTAGGTACTTTATAGTGGCATTTGAAGACGGTTGTTCAAAAAGTATTTTATTTATTTTTATTTTAAGCTTTTTAGTGTAGCTGCAGCAATTAGACTTTATTATGAAGAAGAAAAGGATCACAAGGATCATTAGTAGTCGATAGCGGCGTTCAGCAATCGACATGTTAGTAGTTGCGAATACGTATGCTTATCTATGAAACGTGATACGAATGTAAAAATCGAGGAAAATTATTTTTATCGGTCAGAATATAGCCGCTCACATTTTTGTTTACAGATAATGTAGATATCAGTTTTTAGTAAACAATCTTAAATTATTTCTTAAAATTCAATTATAATAATAATTTTTAATTTTTTATTGAAGTGTTAACCTACACTTAAAGGATGTTAGATGTCGCTAACAGTTGCTATAAAACTGATTGAAAAAGTAGATACATATCAATATCACTAATTTTGTGGCTGACGTGTGGTTCGGCCGTGGTGTAACGGTGAACACACTCGGGCGCGATTCCCAGAGAGATGTGGGTTAGAATCCCGCCGGCCTCGGAATTTTTGATATGTATTCATAAATCTATTAGGTATAATAATAATAATTACAACAAAGTAGTAAAATCAAAGTACCTACTCCTTAGGTACAAAATGCATGAGCCTCGTTATATTATTATGTTATGCCAACAACATGACTTATCTTCATCTAATATTACTTCAAGTGTATTCATTTGTTGCAACCTGTTTTATCTCAAAAATTCCGAGTTTCAATAAACGAAAAACAAAAACTGTAACACGATCACGTAAAATTAGATATAACATCAGTCATATTGATTTTTAACAGACTTCCAAAAAAGACTCCTCCTAGAAGATGCCTATTCACTTTTAAAGGTACTTAAATTATACGTGACAAGAAATACGGATGCCGGAAGGGCATTCCCACAGCTTAGTGGTTCGTTTCAAAAACGTTGAACTTTAAAAAAAAAATCAGCTAAGCTGACTAGTATCCTCCTATTCCCTCCAAATTGGGGAAAAACTTGTGCTAGGTGTGGATACGATAATAGTGCAATGGGTGGGGTTCGAACGTGCGACCTTTCAGTTTTCAGTCCGCACCTTTAACCGTTGAGCTATTGAGGTTTAACTAGACCGTTTCGTGCGAGTAGGTAGCTTCCAAGAATGCCGATTGGATGTTCACCCTACAGATAAATTGCCGACGACATCACAGCTCCAAATTTTGGCTCGATGCCTGCTTACATAGAATGTTTCCATGCCTCTGTCCTATATATTATGTAAACGACGTAAACGACGGCCATTTGTTAGAAGATAACATCACTATCAGTAATTGAATATTTTGGGATATATAGTTAGCTATTTTATAGATACCTGTGTAGAAAAAGGTGAAACATTACTGCAACACACTGCAGGTGGTCCCATTGTCATCAGGTCCTGACCTAATGACAAGTATACCCTTTCAAACAAAAAAAGAATTTTCCAAATCGGTCCAGGCGTCTTCGAGTAATCGGGGAACATGCAAAAAATTTAAAAATATTCCGACGAATTGACTACCTCCTTTTTTTTTGTAAGTCGGTTAATAAAGTTTAAAGAATGGCGTTAAGAAGGTTAAAGGTCCATACCCACCCAGTTACAATCTCATTGTTAACATAACGGATCCTCAAGCGGCCATTTAAAATAACAATCTCACGCCGCGCGCCGTTATAATGAAAAACAAACAAGCTTTCAGTAGGTAGGTATTAGTCAGCTGCTGCGCTGAACGTTTAAAATACAACTTTGTTGACATAACGCAGGTTTAACTTAATACTTTTTGCATGTAGCAGCAACAATTTTCTATAATACTAACAGCTGTAACTTTTTTTTTATTCGTTGACAAGGTTGTCCTTTACTGCGATCTCACCTGATGGTAAGTGACGATGCAGTCTAAGATGGTAGCGGGTAGCGGGCTAACTTGGAAGGTGTATAGCAGTGTGGATTCAACCCATACCCCCTAATCGGTTTCTACGCGCCATATCGCCGGAACGCTAAATCGCTTGGCGGCACGTCTTTGACGGTAGGATGGTAACTAGCCACGGCTAAAGCCTCCCACCAGACAAAATCTTCAAAGACTTCAGGTATTATCTTATTGCTGCCAATCCGTCATGCTAGCATGACAGCAACCAGTCCAGTGTTATCATAGATTAATAAATAATTACAGAGCTCAGTGCCTAAACCCTTTTCATTAGAGAGATCTGTGTCCAGTGCAGTGCAATGGCGATGGGTCCAGAATTTGTTTTTTTTTTTTTTTAATATAAAAAAACTAATTTATGAGTATACACTGCGTAGGTATATACTCACAAAAACTACAATCTACCCAAATAATCTGGCTGATAAGCAATTTTTATTTAAACTTAACTTATAAATACTTATAGAATTTGATATGAATGAAATGTTTTACCATTACAGCGAAAATTAATCTTATACATGTTGTAGTAATTAGTAATGGGTCGATCGTGGTTTGGAAGGAATAGGAACGTCGGCCGAACATTCAGTAAAAAT